>JAGFPH010007264.1:43680-67426 GCA_018207615.1 Philaenus spumarius | reverse complement strand
GATGGATTTCATTGTCAAACATCGCGTATTTGGCGAAACGCGATGCTGGATGTATTCAGTGGAGTGGCAGAAACGCGGATTGCCACACGCACATATTCTCATTTGGTTGATAGAGAAGATAAGACCAAATGAAATCGATGATGTGATATCAGCGGAAATTCCCAACAAAGAAGAAGATCCAGGCTTGCATGAAGTTGTTACTAAGAACATGATTCACGGCCCCTGTGGAACTTTAAAACCCAATTCACCGTGAATGGTCGGGGGAAAATGTTCGAAGCGTTATCCACGGGCATTAGGAGCAGAAACAATTACAGGCAGTAGCGGTTATACACTATATCGTCGCCGATCAACTGCGGAAAATAGAAATTCAACAATTGTCAAAGTGAATCAACAGAATATTGAAGTTGACAATCGTTGGATTGTTCCATATTCACCATTACTCTCAAAGACATTCAAAGAGCACATCAACGTCGAATACTGCCATTCCGTCAAATCAATTAAATACATCTGCAAGTATGTGACCAAAGGAAGTGACATGGCTGTGATTGGAGTTAGTGCGGAGAATTCGAACGATGAAGTCACTCAATATCAAATGGGCCGTTACGTTAGCAGTAACGAAGCAATTTGGCGCATTTTTTCATTCGCCATTCATGAAAGATATCCTACTTGGCTGTACAGCTGGAAAATGGTCAAAGAGTATTTTTCCCAGCGGAGAACACATTACAACGAGTGAATCAACCGCCATCTACAACGCTAACCAGTTTTTTTGAAATGTGCCAAAATGATGACTTCGCCCAACATTGCTATACTCCGAAATGCCAAAATATTATACTTGGAATCAATCGTCAAAGAAATTTCAACGACGGAAACAAGGAAATCCAGTTCCAGGTTACCCACAAGTATTTTCCACCGATGCATTAGGTCGCATTTACACAGTCCATCCAAGCAACGACGAGTGTTTTTATTTGCGTTTGCTATTAGTCAACGTTCGTGGCCCAACATCATTCCAACAACTACGAACTGTTAATGATGAATTGTGTGACACATATGGAGAAGCCTGTCAACGTTTACGTTTGCTAGAGAACGACACTCATTGGGATTACACCCTCAGAGATGCTGCAATTTCGTCAAATGCTCATCAAATACGAACTTTGTTTTCCATAATTATCTCAACATGCTTTCCATCAAATCCAATCGATTTGTGGAACAAATACAAAGATGACATGTCTGATGATATTTTGCATCAGATGCGTATTAGAACATCAAACCCAGGTTTGCAACTGAGCGACGAAATTCACAACGAGGCATTGTTATTAATTGAAGACATGTGCTTGATGATGTCGAACAAGGTATTACTTCAATTAGGTTTGATAGCGCCCAATCGTCCAATGCACGACGCATTTAATCAAGAGTCAAAACGCGAAAAACAATATGATTGCGATGAATTGAAAGAATATGTTTGAATGAAAGTTCCGCTGTTGAATCGGCAACAAAAACATGCGTACGACACCCTCATGCAAATTTTGACAGATGGAACTAGAGGAATTTTCTTCTTGGACGCATCCGGTGGAACTGGAAAAACATTTTTGATCGCATTGATTTTGGCAACGATTCGATCGCAAAATGGAATTGCACTTGCACTTGCTTCATATGGAACCGCAGCTACTTTATTGGAAGGTGGTCGAACAGCTCATTCAGCACTCAAGTTGCCGTTAAATATGAAAATCCATGAAACTCCAACGTGCAACCTTTCGAAAACCTTTGCGATGGCCAAAGTCTTACAGCAATGTAAATTGATAGTTTGGGATGAATGTACGATGGCGCATAAAAAATCTTTGTAGGCATTAGACCAAACGATGCAAGATCTACGAAACAATCAAAACCGGTTTGGTGGTGCAATGATTCTGTTGGCAGGTGATTTTCGCCAAACATTGCCAGTGATTCTAAGATCAACTCCAGCCGATGAACTTAATGCATGTTTGAAGTCGTCCGGTTTGTGGAAACACATTAAGACGCTCAAATTAAGCGTGAACATGCGAGTTGCATTGGAGTTGCAAAACGACCAATCTGGAAAAGAATTTTCTAAACAATTGCTGGACATTGGCAATGGTAAAATCCCAGTTGACATTTCGACCGGCTGCATTACGTTCGCCGCAGATTTTTGCAAGTTCATGGAATCAAAGAATGAACTAATTATAAAGGTATTCCCAAACATTGCTAAAATTTACGAATACCTTTATTGCTAAAATTTACAAAAATCAAGATTTTTTGAGTGAACGTGCTATATTGGCTGCGAAAAACATTGATGTCAACGAATTAAATTTCAAAATTCAAAGTGAAATTGAAGGAGAATTGATGACGTACAAATCAGTGGATTCCGTTACTAACCAAGATGATGTCATAAATTATCCAACCGAATTTTTAAACTCGCTGCAATTTTCCGGATTGCCGCCTCACAATCTTCAATTAAAAGTCGGATCGGTAATCATAATGTTAAGAAATATCAATCAACCACGTCTTTGTAATGGCACTCGGCTTGCGGTGAAGAAACTGATGAACAACGTGATCGAAGCAACAATTCTTATAGGAAAGTATAAAGGAGAAGACGTTTTAATACCACGAATCCCAATGATTCCGTCCGACATGCCATTTGACTTTAAACGCTAGCAGTTTCCCGTGAGGCTAGCATTCGCAATGACCATAAATAAATCACAAGGGCAGTCATTGAATGTTTGCGGCATTAATCTCGAAAATCCATGCTTCTCGCATGGTCAATTGTATGTCGCCTGTTCCCGTGTCGGAAAACCATCAGCTTTATTTGTTTATGCGCCAGACAACAAAACAAAAAATGTCGTGTATCAAAAAGCATTACAATGAAGGAAATAATGATATCAAAGCAAACCATTAGAATTAACGCATTTTGTTGTTTCTACTGTTTACTTGGAAGTATGACTTTATTCAATTATAAGTAAAATTTTGTGAAAAAATGCATGGTTACAAGTCGATACACATTTCAAACTTTTCAGTGGTGTACTGCCGATAGAATTCATCTCGCATATACAATTTTCAATCGGTGTTCTTCTGAATGTACTCTTCTAATTAAATAATATTGATGGCAACAATCGTTAATATACAATGATAAGTCAGGAATATGCTTTTTTCATATTTTTACCATAGTTGTTATTCAATTCACTGCATTCAATTTGAAATTTGATGTAGCCTATTTTTGTGTTTGACAAGATTCCAGACATGTTAATGTACTGTATTCTATATCTGTACAATATATAAAAATAAATTTTTGTTTCTTTGTGTCTTTGATTCTTTTACTTTGTCATTATAGACTCAAAAACCATTCGACCAATTTCACTAAAAATTTCACAGTTTATCCATTATTAGGAATGTTTAGAAGTTACAACAATAAATTAAACTAACACCCTACAAGCTAAAAAGCTTAAATTATAATATTATTTAAAAAAACATTTGAAATTTGATTACTTAAGCCAAAGGAATGAAATGTAATAATTACCTTTTAAATTCAATAAAAAAGTACATTTAATTTGTATATATTCTCAAAAACAACTCAACTAATTTCACTAAAATTTCACAATTTACACATATTAGTATACTTCTAGAATTGTTTAGAGAATAAAAATGGTCACTACAATCAAATAAATTAAAATAGGGTAGTTTAATACAATTAAATTAAATTGCACTAATTTCCTACAAACTATAAATATAAATGTGTGTACTGTAATATTATTCTTAAGTGACCATTTGCAATTCAATAACTTAAGTCAAAAGAATTAAATTTTATAACTACCCTTAAAATTAAATTAAGCAATAGCGAAGCATTGCCGGGTCCACTAGTATAAATATAATTATTTACGCTTACATCAAACACAAAACAAATCGTTATTGTTCATGTAATAAGGGTTTCTCTGCACTTTGCAGTTAATTAAAACAGTACTATTTTATTTTTAATTACTTAAAAGTTTTACATAAAAGTAATTAAACAAAATATAAATCTATGGATTAGTGCACACATAGGCACTTGCAAAGAATCCAATAATACCTTTGCAATAATTTAATAAGGTTAGAAAAGAGAGAGGAAAAATAAACAAAACATAACTTAGATATGTACAATAAGTATAAATAACAACAACATAACTGCAGTGCCCTTACAAAAATACCCTGTAAAAAAATAATAAGAAGTAGTGAGGGAGATAAAAAATAACGACATATAAACATAACTTTATGCATCTCCAAAGAAATGATGGACTGGCAATAAATATTAATTACACCTACAAATGTATTTTAACTTGCAAAATTATAATGTAGTTTTAAGTAACCAAAAATATATGACGTACAAATTGTATTTAGTATTTAGATATTAAAAATATTTCCAAAATGGAAAAAATCGCACGAATAATTAGTAGTCATAAAAAATTCACAGCATTAAATGTGTATAAATAAAACATTACACTTAATTGCGATTTTAAATAATGCTTCTTTTCAGCACATCCTTAACCAAACGAAAGAGGTTACAACAGCCAGTATTCGAGATCAGTTTGGCCAATAACAACCGAGGGTGATTTTGTAAGAGGCAAAGTAAGACAACTATTTGCTTAGCTACAGTGTGTGAGATTTAATGATTTATCCAACACAATGAGCTTCAATATTCTTTGAAGAAATACCAAATAGTTGCAAACTAAACTTGTAGCGTTTAAGCCTTAGAGACAAACGAGGCCATAAATTGTTGACTGCCAACTTTATGACAGAGCATGACGAGTTTTCATGAAATGTTATTTGTTTGACTTCACGCGAAGAAATAAAATTATTTTACGATATCGCTTTACTTCACTCAACAAACCTCAAAGTACGATAAATTATCTAGATTTTAACTACATACATAATTATATTTTTACTACAGAGAGGGACAAAAAATAATAACTAGTCCACTCAGCAAAACCACTGAGGAGCGAATTTCCAAAATTAAGTTTACATGTTTTAGGGTTTCAACCAACTATTTGGGAAATTTATCTACTCACGAAGGCGGTGAATAGCTGACTGTGTGTACGAAATATATTAGTAGAATTTGTTTGCACTCATGCGTTTCTTCGTTTCTATCACACAGGAAAAAGTTTGCAACGAAAACTTGGAATTCGGACCCCGTAAAAAAGAGAAGCAAAGTGTGCATCAGAAGTGTGTAGGCAACTGGCGATGCTTATGCCAAATGTAAGTGGACCTAGCTGGAAGATTATTGGCGTGTGTCTTCCAGTCACAAATATTATACGAGGCACCAGCTATGGCGGTAGCCATGGAAAAGGTTGTGTACCAAAGGAGGTTGCAATCTGCCCAATGTTGCGCAGCACTGATGATTACGTCATCTTACCGCACAGTGTCAACGAGTGCACCATTAGTAAAAGCAAGTATGCCGCCAGTTGACCTAATAATGGAGGAAAGGAAATAAGTATATTCTAGAGCCAAGTTAAGCCAAAGAGACTCCGAGAAATGAGAGCAGATGGGGGCACACGCCAAGCAAAGAGCTAGGGAAAACTCACTATGAGGTTGCAGGATCGCTGGGAAAATGAGGATGGTAGAATAGGGATACACACAATACACAGTCTCATTAAAGATCTGTACAAGGGACAAAGTAGAACGCATGGCGAGATCTCCTACTACCTAACCCAGACATTTACTGGAAACGGCTGTTTTAACCACTACCTTAACAGGTTAAGATAATAGAAAGACGCTCATGTGCCACCTGCACTGCGGAAAGGGACGATGTAGAACACATGCTATTCGTATGCGAAGAGTTATAAAACCCAAAGGCAGAAATTAAAAGACCACCTTGTGAAAGACATCAATAAAAATAATATGAAAGACATAATGCAGGAAGACAATAAGAAATGGAAACAAGTAGAGCTCCATGTAAAAGGATTTATGATAAGGAAGGAGAAACAGTGTAGATCGAAATAGTCACTGTTAGGACTACTCGGGAATTTATGTTCCTTTGAGTAACCTGGGAAAATTCACCTACTGTAGACCAAGAAAAGAGTAATGGAGGAAGTTTAACATATTGGTTTTTACTACGTTTAGAGCCCGTAGTAGTAGTAGAGGAACGCCTACAGGCCAACACCTGCCTGGAAACGAACGCCATGATGAATTTTAACCTAAGGACCTATAAGGTCAACTTCGGCAAAGTTTTATCTCCAATAATATAAAATTTGTTGCTGCAGTTTACTTTTGTAAAGCAAATGTTTCGATAGGCCTACTCCTTAGAAAAAAAAATAGAAAAAAACACGCCCAATTTTCAAGTTAATCAGACGTCTTTAAGTTAGTTGGTTAAAATTACTATGAAAGATCCCGTTACATATAGATCAAGCTATAAGAAATCGCTAATCCTGAGGGTCCTAGCAATGATAATAGGACAAACTATTTAAATTATTGCATTGTCATTGGTCCTTGATTAGTGTGAAAAGTTTAAAATCAATACGACGTTTTGAAGGGGGTAAAAATCACGTTAAAAGATTATGTTACATACATAGATAAAAACCTAGCTAAAATAGCTTTTTTTACCAAGCTAATAAAAGCGTATTAATAATGAAATATCTTTATTCATATGTAGTTTGAGTTATATTCAATTAAAGTTACATATATAAACAATTCGTCCAATTCATTTTTAAGTGTCCATCTTGAAATTATTTTTACATACAATAAATATTACAATTATTATTATTCGTCCTCCTCTATAGTAAAATTATGTATGTAATAAAATCTAGATAATTTATCTTACTTTGATGTTAGTTGGGTAAAGTAATGCGATATCGTAAAATAAGTTTATTTCTTCGCGTGAAGTCAAAGCAATAACATTTCATGAAAACTCGTCATGCTCTGTCATAAAGTTGGTAGTCAACAATTTATGACCTCGTTTGTAAGGAAGGCTTAAACGCTACAAGTTTAGTTTGCAACTATTTAGTATTTCTTCGAAGAATATTGAAGCGCATTGTGTCGGATAAATCATTAGATGCGATGTGATCATAAATCACACTGTAGCTAAGGAAATAGTTGTCTTACTTTGCCTCTTACAAACACACCCTCGGTTGTTATTGGCCAAACTGATCTTGTATACTAGCTGATGTAACCTCTTTCGTTTGGTTAAGGATGTGCTGAAAAGAAGCATTATTTAAAATCGCAATTACGTGCAATGTTTTATTTATACACATTTAATGCTGTGAATTTTTTATGACTACTAATTATTCGTGCGTTTCTTTTAACTCGTGCGATTTTTTCCTTTTTGGAAATATTTTTAATATCTAAATACTAAATACAATTTGTACGTCATTTATTTTTGGTTACTTAAAACTACATTATAATTTTGCAAGTTAAAATACATTTGTAGGTGTAATTAATATTTATTGCCATTCCATCATTTCTCTGGAGATGCATAAAGTTATGTTTATATGTCGTTATTTTTTATTTTTCATTTTATCTCGCGCAACTTATTATTATTTCTTGTAAGGGTATTTTTGTATGGGCACTGCAGTTATGTTGTTGTTATTTATACTTATTATACATTTCTAAGTTGTGTTTTGTTTATTTTTCCTCTCTATTTTCTAACCATAATAATTATTATTGCAAAGGTATTTTTGGATTCTTTGCAAGTGCCTATGTGTGCACTAATCCGTAGATTTATATTTTGTTTAATTACTTTTTTGTAAAATTTCTAAGTAATTAATAAATAAAAAAAGTACTGTTTTAATTAACTGCAATGTGTAGAGAAACCCTTATTACATTAACAATACCGATTTGTTTTGTGTTTGATGTGGGCGTAAATAATTATATTTATATTGTTTAACTTGATTTATCCTTGTGATTCAGCTAATTTAGGATATTTAATCATTTGGACTTTTAGTGTACATCATTGATTAAACACTTATATAGTATACTGTCAGTACAAACTCCAAAACAATGTAATCGTCAATTCTTTTAAACTATTCACTTTTAATATCTTAAAAGGTGAATTAATTTATAAATTTTTTTTAGAAATTGACACTTTTATAATTTTGGGAAAATTTACGACAAATTTGGTTTTAAAATGTGTTCCTTTTTGGTTGAAAGTTAAAACCTTATTATTGGTTATCATCGCCTGAACACATGCGCACATATTGTCATAAAATATTTAAAAAAAACGAAATACAACAAAGTTACAGCAAATTTATATCAGTTATGAATAAAATCTACTAGCAATAGCAATTAAACTATTTCACATCTTTAAGTAATTTAAAACCTGTATGCGATAGTGTATACAACATGTACCTATCAATAACCCAAAGACATATATATAATGAGAATAAACAAATTAATCAAAGCAAGTAATTTGTTTAGACAATCTTGATCCTAGAAACAGCTATTGTTTTATCATATTACTAGTTAACCGGCCGTGCTCCGCTACGGGAATAATTTCAGCTATAAAAGCCATAATTAACATATACTTTCTACCTTTGTATTTTATTTAGGGGCTGCTTCATTTTTGTACATAAAATACAACTGATAGTTGGCCTGTATAATTATTGATGTTAATCAAACAGATATATATTAGTTAAACCAAATGAAAGTTTCATATTAATACCAGTTTCATTCGATAAATATTGTACGAAATGTGCTGATAACCTAATAAGCTACTTATGAATAGCAGATGTTAATTGTATATTTATACATTCGTTGTTTGTGATTTATCCTGTCATAAAAACAAAAAAAATATTGAAAAAAGTATTATTTTATTTTTCATATATTGAACAAATTATAAAATTTCTTAGTAATTTTTACATTATAACAAATGAATGCATAAATCTACCAGATTATTGGAAATATCAGTCTCTTAATTATATTTTTGTATTTTTAGATCAAAATAGATTAAACAAATTACGCTTCATTTCAATTTTATAAAAATTCTTTGTACACTATATTTTTTGTATAGACATTTTGGTCATTCCTTAGGTGCCCTTGATCCTTTGTATCCCGTATGTAGAAACGTAAACCATTGAATGATCTTGCTCTACTGGCTGCAACGTACCATGGGAAAAAACGGGTTTTGGTAGGTATACACCGATTCTAGCGATTGATTGCCCTTGGGCCTTATTTATTGTCATTGCAAACGCAAGGATTACGGGAAACTGAGTTCTTTCAAGTTTGAATGGCAATAAAGTTCCAGAAGTTGTTAGATGAATTCTTAGGATAAGAATCCTTTGCCGAACCGAAGTTCCCGTCAGAATTTCACAATCTATTGAGTTGTGGTACAGGTTTTTCACTCGCATTCTTGTTCCGTTAATTATTGCTTTAGAGGTGTTCAGATTTCTGATTATAGTATTTTTTTTCAAAGTCAGTTTGTGAGGTGATAAGCCACTTACAGTCAAACTGTTGAGAAATTCAGTTGGGAATGTAGTGTGAGCCATGTCATCATCTGTTATCACCTTGTCAACACTAAAGTAGTCTGTTTCTTCACCAGGTAACATTTTAAAAATTAAATCATTAATTAATAAACAGTCTTCATTCCTTGGTGCTAGTATAGCTCTCTCAGTAATGTCTGACGTTGCGATTAATTTATTAAGATCTTCATAAATATTTTCAATTACTGAGCCAGAACTAATCAACTGGGTGGGTATTTTCATTATATCCTCTCCCAAATCAAATTCTATGTTTAGTTCACCATCACCGATTGTTCTAAGGAACTTTGAAAATTCTATTTCACTATTCAATACTCTCATGTTTTAGACAAACTCAGTTGTTTAACTCACCCCAATGCTTGTAAGATTTAACGCATTGTTCAATTATCGTGGCTGGACCAACGTGTGGCACTACTGGTAGTGTTTGGCGAAAGTCTCCACACAATAAGACAACTTTTCCACCAAACAATAGTTCCTTATTTTCTTTTCGCATAAGATCTCGAAGTAATCTATCAACAATGTTTAAAACATATACAGGACACATAGATATTTCATCTATAATTATTAATGAAGATTCTTTAATTATTTTAGCCTCAGGAGTGTTTGGTTTCATACCAGATGTTGAGTTCTCCAAGATGGGTATTGGCAGTTTAAAGATATTGTGAAGAGTGCGACCTACATCTAGGAGGCTGGCTGCAAATTTACTATATTTGCATTGATCGTAGTTTGCATAGTAAAGATTTTTGCACAAATGTTTTTCCACATCCTGCATGTGCTGTTAAACAAAATACGTTTGTATAAGAGGTTTTTTTTAGTATGGCTTCTAAAACAGTTTCAATAACGAATCTTTGCTCATCGTTGGCTTTATTGTACATTTCGTTAAATAAACTGTCTTGTTCTTGAGCATCGAATGTGTTGCTTTTAATAGTACACTGAATAGGAATAGGTAAGCCGAGTTCTTTGCATGACGTATTGTGGGTGATTAGAATATTCTCTATTTCCAATAGACATAAATTTATAGAACTTTGTATGTCATGGTGTAGTTTGAAATCTTCACACATGCAATCTTTAAATTCATCCCAAAGTTCTGCAGCATTTTTTGGAATGTTTAGTCCACAAATAAATCCAAGGAGTTGACGTAACTGGGATGGCATTTGTGTTTCCTTAGCTTTGTTGAGTGATTCACGCCATTCGTTATTGTTGGTTGCAATTCCTCTGGCATATGCAGCTTCTACAAAAGAGTTGTACCTTACGCTGTTGAATGTGAGCAAGTCCTCAAAACTTGTTGGCCCACGGGCATGCAGCAGAATAAGGCGAAGATGGTATAGCTCGGGTTGTTTTGGATTGACAGTGTATAACCTCGTTATGGTTTTTTGTGCTTCCTGTTTCCTCCGTTCCCAAGTTTTATTTCTCAAGTCCCAAATATAGTTTTGAGGAATTTCAATGTACAGGAGATTTCGTGCATTTGTATCGGTTTTATTAAGATCAAAAAAGGATTGCAATTTAGTTTTCTTTGAATCAGCAATAACACCATCTTCTTCTCCCTCTTTAAAAATTACTGTCTGTTGGTCAGGTAAGTGTATATCTAGACGAATCACTGAGTGAGTTTGAAAATGCATTTCGTATTCAAATATGCGCCAAGCTGCTTCAGTTGAACCAACATAACGGCCGTTAAGGTAAGAATCAATCTCATCATAAACCAGAACACTGCTGTTTTGTTTTGAGAATTTTAGTGTTGCACAATCATATCCCTTGTACACATACTTGTATATGTATTTAATGCTTTTAACAGTAGTGCAGACTTCTACGTTCATATGACAGTTGAACTTAATTAGAAGGTATGGATTATATGGAACTATATATCTATTGTCTATAATAGTATGTCCACGAACGTCGACAGTAATGCCGTTATCGCGGCGTTTATATTCAGGATAACCATTTACATTGTCTCTAGTGCTGTTGTTGAAAGCTTTTGGGAACTGTTTTGAACATTTTCCTTCAACCATGCATGGGGAGTTTAGGTTTAGTGAGCCACATGGCCCATGTACCATGTGATTTTGCACCAATCTGTAAAGAGCTGGATGCTCATTTTGGTCAGGAATTTCAGCAGAAACAAATTTGTCAATATCTGCAATATTTTGAATCTAATCATAATTGTCAAGTGTCAATAAAATATAAGCATGGGGTAAGCCACGTTTCTGAAATTCAATAGTATATATTATCAATGCTGCTATTCTTCCAAATACGTTTTTCTTTGTGAGGAACATAATAAGTTCTTTTAGTTTACAGTGAAACACACGCACAACCAAATCTGGTCTGTAATGAGCAGCTTCTCCTGGTGCAAGATTTTTTCACGATTTCAGGCCACCGTGGATTACACGTCATTGTTATAAATAATGATGGCTTTCCAAATTTTTTGACAATAGCCATAGCATCTAGATAGTTTTGATGCATATTCCGTGGTGATCCAATAAATGATGAAGGCAATATTATTTGTTTTCCAACAGCATCGTTCTGGAGACCACTTCTTTTTTTTTAACAAAGTCAGCGATATTCAGATATAGGTCAGCACGTAGGTTACTTTGATTGAAACGAATATAGTTTAAACGTGTGCCCTCAATCCTACAATACATGTCCACTGTCCATTGCTGGTAGAGTTTTTGTGATCTATGCAATAAGCTGAAATTTGGACGAATCGCAAGCCGATAGGATGCGTACTGCAGTAACGTAGTTTTGTTTCGTTGATTTATATTGCTACGATTATGTTTTGTTTGGGGTTTCCATCCAAAGTCACCATATGGGAACAACATAGGATAGGCCAATGGGTCTAAAGAAGGCTCAATTACAGAAATTTTACGAACACCATTAGATCTTGAATACACTTTCAAGTTTCTCTCCCCAGGGGGAGCACCATCTTCTGACCGGAAAATAGCAGCCACATCTGTTTCAACGGCATCATTGTATAGCGTCTCCTGTCACACAGTTTGTCTTCCACTATATGCATAAGATTTTCAGAGTCAGATTTACAACACATATCTGCCATAGTTCTAAATGAAGATATGAAGGGATTGATAGAATAAAGATAGTTACTTAACTCACGCATCAGCCGTTGGTCGCATTTCACATTGGATCTTTGACCCATTCTGTGAGTAACAGCTGTGTTTACGTCGTATATATAAAGTTGGGCATACTTTGGTTCACTGTTAGAGGGTATTAACGGTCTAATCCGATGGTAAAAAGAGTCGTGGATCTTGAAATTATATAGACCACCAGATGTTGATTCATCTAAGTGAGACTCAGAACTCACCATTGCAAATGTGGAGTTGTATGACCTTATATTATTCAAATAGTTTTGTGAACGTTTTTTTGTTTCTTTTATAGTCGATGTAGCCCCGTTGATAAGATTTTCCATAAACTCAGAATGTTGATAAGGAGCTAATTTTACCTTCCCCTTGTGACAACATAAGGAGAATATATTTGTGTCCCTGTTAGTCTGTTCTGACTCGAAATTCATAGATTTGCAGTAGTGACATATCCAATTTAACGGCCCTAATTCAAAAGAGTCTGTGTTTTTTGTAGGGACTTCCAGAGCAGATTTAACACCATCACTGCTCTTTACTTTTTTAATTCGATAGTTCTCTAAGTGTTTTTTGGACTTGGTTGTCTCTTTACCCCCAGTTAATGACTTTTTACCTTTTCTTTTTCTTTTTGTACTTTTCACACCCTGGGGATTATGAGAAAGTTTTATAACGCTATAATGACCCGAGTCAACATTGCCACTAAACATCAAGTTACACACTTCTTCGCCAGAACCGAAATCAGTATTGATTCAACCTTTGAAGGGCTGTAGGTAGTACTCCTTAGAAAAGACGTAAATTCTAAGGAAATTCGGCAAACCTACTCATTATTCCCTTTAATTTGACACATAAATCTTGAAAATCGGTTCAGTAGTCACTGAGAACTCAGACTTTCAACTGTATGTCAAAACTGAATCTATTCTTCCATAAGAATTGTATTGACTAAACCTTTGAAAGGCTGTAGGTCGTAGCCCTTAGAAAAAACGTAAATTCTAAGTAAAATCAAAAGTTAAATGAACCAGTAAGGTCTACACTTAAAAAAAACCTAATCACAAAGTTATATAAATACATATATAGTTGTTTCAGATATTGAAATCAGCTGTTAATATTGGTTATTTACTATCAATTACCGTATATTATCAATAAATAGGCCTACTATTAAATTATAATATGTCTTATTTATTTTTAATTAGGATATAACATAGTGTTTTCTTTTTTTTAAATTCCATGACACAATTTTTTATTGGTTTGTGTGTGTTGAAACATGTGTTGGTTCAGTCTAGGCCTCACTTAAAATATTATTTTGTACTAAGCTGGACATCCGAATCAACAGTTTTATCCACGGTGTATAGAATACTAACGGTAGGGCTCACGCGCATCTACTCTTGACGTCATCGGTGCCCACTGCTAAGAGAAATGAAAATCAGCTGTTTATTATCGATTGCAGTCGTACTAACAGAGTATATTATTATACACATTCTGTGAAAAAATCATCAAGATACGATAAATTACTTTATTTATAAATTATTATTATTAAAATTTTAGTATCGAAAACGATATACCGGTACTTCGTAAACAAAATTTCACAAAACATTTTTTAAATGTAGCCTACATATCTTTTGATACATATATTCAATTTTAAATATTGAAAAAGATTTGGTTTCAAAATAAAATTCTCTATAGCTTATTATATTCATAACCCAATACAAAATTAAAATAAAAGTCAAATAATAAAAAAATAAAAAAATATTGTTCACCATTTGTCGAATTTGAAATAGTAGGCCTATATTTTATAGGCCTAATCAGTAAAAGTATTAAAATTTGTTGTAACAATCTGATTTTTTAAATTGTTATTATAGATATGTTTTCTATATGTGGTTCAAAATTTATTAAAATCGGGTAAATATTTTTAAAGTTATTAAATTTTTACTGAAGACGTGAACAATGTTTCACCCAATAAAGATATCGGAAAGTAATATTTATAGGCCTAATCAGTAAAGGTATTAAAATTTATTGTAACAATCTGATTTTATTATATTATTATTAAAGATATGTTTTCTATGTGTGGTTCAAATTTTATTAAAATTGGTTCAATATTTTTAAAGTTATTCAATTTTTACTGAAGACGTGAACAATTTTTCACCGAATAAAGATTTTGGAAAGTAATATTTATAGGCCTAATCAGTAAAGGTATTGAAATTTGTTGTAACAATCTGATTTTTTTATATTACTATTAAAGATATGATTTATATGTGTGGTTAAAATTTTATTAAAATTGGTTAAATATTTTTAAAGTTATTCAGTTTTTACTGAAGACATGAACAAACAATTTTTCACCGAATAAAGATATCGGAAAGTAATATTTATAGGCCTAATCGGTAAAGGTAGTAAAAATTGTTGTAACAATCTTATTTTTTATATTATTATTAAAGATATGTTTTCTATGTGTGGTTCAAATTTTATTAAAATCAGTTAAATATTTTTAAAGTTATTCAATTTTTACATAAGGCCCCATGAGAAGCTTATGGAGCTTATGAGAAACTGGGCACCGTTGACGTCACGAGTGACCGCGCATCCACTCGTGAACCCTTCCGTTAGTATTCTAGTACCAGGAGACCGAGCTAAAGCTCGATTATAAGCAGGGCTATGATTTCAATAATAAATATTGGATTATTGAGTTTTGAGGTTAGGCCTATAACATTAAACAACTAAATAAAGGGTATATACAACATTAGGATTACCTGTAATAAAAATACAGTTTAAAGGATTAACCATAATCTCAACGCTATGCCTCAGAAATAAGTCAGGCCTAAATTAAAGTTTAATATTTCAATATCGATTTAGGCCTAGGGCCTAGTTCGCTCACGTCAATAACTATTATTGCAAATTTCCGTGAACATCGTTTAGGTTAGGCCTATAACATTAAACAACTAAATAAAGGGTATGTTTATTTAGCAGAAGTATTCGTTGCCATGGTAACTATAAATAGATACAACATTTAGGCTTACCTCTAATAAAATATACAGTTTAAAAGAAAGCAGATGATTATTGTAATGGCATTGAAAACATTTGCATCAGCTGTGCTTCGTATTGTTTAAAATGGACAAATTTCACTTTTTAATTTAATAAAAAGACGTAGAAAACGAATTTTCCCAGACTGGTGACCATTTCCAATTGATTTCTCGTGGCCAAAAGCCCCATATAAAATGAAAAAATGAAAAATCCTTAGACGGAGATTCCAGATCCATTTAGCAGACAAACAATTATCTCTCGCTTTAGAAGATAAGATATACCGTGGTTTTATCTGTTATTTTAATCAATTAGTTGCTATGGAAATGAATGTAAACTCATTCAAGAAATAATTATTATGTTAGTTCAAAAGTCTTGGCCTAACCTTTAATTATGTTTAATGTATTTTACCTACTTTAACGGCAATTTAATTTGTGGTTTTGTGCACATCTTTGCACAGTACGATTTGAATGATATAAGTTTCATTTTTCAATTGTCGTTCTTTTGTTTTTCATAATGTTGTTTATTTATTTGTATTACAGCTGTTTAGACGTTATGGGTTTAACGCCCAACTTTATCCTGTGAATTTGTTAAGTTCCGACTAAATTTACAAATATTGAAATACAAATATTTTCATCAATATGAATTCTAGCCTATGTTACTCAGGAATATTGTAGTTTTTTTATTAAAAAAAAATCAATTGGTTCAGTAGTTCCAGAGATTACCCACTACATACAAACAAAAAATGTTTACCTCTTTACAATATTAGTATAGATGGTGTATGTTATTTTTACTTCAAGAAATGGCTTTGGTCACAAAGTTAGAAAAATACAGATTAATTTTTTCAAGTTTGAAATCAGCTGATAATGGACATATCATAGGAAACGGCTGACTATTGAATACTAACACATTATTCGATTATTTAGTTACTAAAAATTAAAAAAAACTACATACAGAAATTTAAAATATACAAAGTTCAAACTTATACACCAAAACATACAAATAATGTTCAAATACATTTATAAATAATACCTTGTGGTATAAAAGTTAACAAATATACTTTTCCTTGTTCAGAATCGTGTTTTTATGAACAGGAATTTCTAAATTAATAATTGTATTACATATTGAAAGTGAGGTTATTAAAGTAATAACAAATTTCTCACAGCTGACAAATATTAAACAGCTGACGATTAATTTATGATTGCAACTAAATTTTATTATTCAATAAGAATTGTATTGACTCGATTTTTGAAGGGCTGTAGGTCGTAGCCCTTAGAAAAGACGTAAATTCTAAGGAAATTCGGCAAACCTACGCATTATCCCCTTTAATTTGACACAAAAATATTAAAGATTGGTTCAGTAGTCACTGAGAACTCAGACTTTCAACTGTGTATTAAATATATAGATATCGGATGCTAGAAACACACGTGTAAACAATTATGCTACAATTCACAGACACTGTGAGAGAATTGTTGGTTTATGTGACAAAACAAATGTACAAAAGACACGTGGAGAGTTTTAAGTTACTTTTCACAAAGAAATGGCATAGCAAGCATAATTGCGTGGGAAAGAAACATCAGAAAACAGTTTCTGTATCATACATTCTATAAAAATACAGATAAAATCAGTAATACAGCACACAGCACACAAAAATTAGCAAATCAGAACAGAGTTTGAAAAGGGCTCTGACAAAAAGAGAGGGATTATGAAGTCTAGAAGTTCACAAAAAACATGTCTTCAAAAAGAATCCAGTGAAGGATTAACACCTAAAAGTTTTATACACAGCTAAGAATCTTTTGCTTTAAAACTCTAAAATAAATCACCAAGTTAAAATTATTCATTAAGTTACCATCAATGTTAAATACATAAGTCGGTCACCACGAAAACCATTTTCAATCAAGTCTTAATAAAATAATATACAGTCATTCATTCATCAAATTACGGGAGTCTACAACAAAACCGTAGTTCCTTCCAGGAACTTCAAGGGACAGAGGATAGTATAAATTGCGTAGTGAAACATAAATCAATAAGGTAAAATTAAAGGTGTATTAAATAAATTTAATAAGGTGCAGGTTTAAAGCTAAGACATCAAATAAGAACGAGAATAAATTATGAATTTCATAAACTTAAGTTAAGACAGATATCGAGGTTTAGCCATTCAAATAAAACGAAATGTAGCAAATGTAATAAAATAAATTAATAACTTAAAACCAATACAAATTAAATGATATGGTTTCTATAGTATGGTCTAATCTTTTCTTTATATATAAAAGCCAAATCCACTGACTCACTGATCACTATTTCTCAAAAACTGCTAAACATATTGGAATGACATTTGGTATGTAGCTTCTTCTAGTCTTTATATATAATTAGCTGCCAAAGTGTTTAACAGAAACACCCATTAAACAAGTGTAAGGAGCTCATGGCCCAACTAAATTAGGGGCATAACTCATTCAATAAGGATTTGGAATAAAGAATTATATTAACTAAAACATCTTAACTTAAAATATACTTTACGTTTTAACTAACTTTAAGTATAAACTTTATAATATATTAAATACTAATGAAACTTCATAGTAGTTAATTAGTAAAGTCTCATTTGGCAATATTCTAGATTAAACAAATGAAGGGGTGAGTGTATGAAGGAGGTAAGTGACATTTTTTAAGAAAATGAGTTATCAACATGCATGAAGGGGGTAAGTGCCAAATTATATTTTCCACTTACTCCCAGCTTTCTATGAGTCAAAACAGCTGAGACAGCTAGTGTATGAAGGAGGTTAGTGACAATGTTATATTATATCTCTAGTGCATAAAGGAGGTAAGTTACTACATATAGTACTTACCTCTTTCTTCCACAACACAGAGAACAAAAATTGTAACATACCTCCTTCATGCACTTGTCAGCTGCTAAACATCAGATGAGAAGAAGACAACAAAGGTTGTTAAGCTGTGTACAACTTGTAGGTTATTAGTTTATGTAATACCGAAATAAGAAATAACTTTTAATACAATGACTTCTTGAGGAAGGCTTTTAGCAGAGTTGGATTTAAAAGTAATAGTGATCGTGAAAGTATTAAAAAAATAACAGCAACTGAACCAGAACAAGTATGTGAAAAGCCTTTTATCGTTATATACTGATGACTCAAGAGCTGACTACATTCCAAATCAAATCGAGATTGATGAGCTAGAATCAGACGATTGATACTCTACAGAATAATTATTATTATGGAAATGATGAAGACATTATCAATAACGAACAAGTGAGTGAAGAGCATGAAAATGAGAACCTGAATGATCGTACAAATTTTGAAGTGCAAGAAGATGAAAATGAAGATGTTATTAACTTGCCTGCTGAAACCAAGAAGAAAGGAGTAAAAGTAACTAGAAAAAGGCAGAAAAATATTGAAGATGGAAAGCAAGAAAACGAGCTAAGTGTAGAGAAAGTGGCCTGCCTTACACTACTGTAAAGGGCGAATTAAAACCCGTTAAAAAAGTTAATTCAGGAATTTTGTGCAATGAGAGTTGTCGCTACAAGTGTTCTCAGTCAATAACTGAAGAGGAAAGGGAGTCAATATTTTCCTCCTTCTACAAACTAGAGATAAAGGCGAAAAATTGCCTTCTTTTTAAAAGCATTAAAAAAAATGAGCCGAAAAGAAAAAAACTGGAGCATTAAAACATAAGAGTGCCTCATACCAATACAATGTGACTATTAGTGGTAGACTAACAACCGTATGCAAATGAGCTTTCATTTCGTTGTTTGGAATAAGTATGAAAAAGGTGGACCAGATCCAAAAATCAATAAAATTAGGTAAAAGTGCTCCTGAACCTGACAGGAGATGAAATCACACCGTCAGACCCAACAAGACACCCGCTGAAGTTGCTGGCTACGTTATCGAGCATATTTCCAGTTTCCCAGCTGAAGAATCACACTACTCCAGACATTGCAATATACAAAAAAAATATCTTTCACCTCTACTTTTGATCCCCAGAATACATAAACTTTACCTGGATAAATGCCGAAATGACGGAAAATATGAACTATTCCTAATAAAAGAGGCAACTTACAGATTCATATTCACTAATGAATTCAATCTCACTTTTGGTCATCCCAAAAGTGACACATGTAGTTCTTGTGATTCAGGTAGTGCAAACGAAGAGCACACTGAACACTACAGATCAGCTTTTGACTCTCAAAAAGTAGATAGGGAATACGCCAGCAATTCCGAGAACACTGTCTATGTCGCATTAGATCTACAACAGACTATGGCACTACCAAGGCTTAGTACCTCAAAAGCTTTTTATTTAAGACAAATGTGGTTTTACAACTTAGGAATCCACATAATAACAAAAAATGTAGAAAAAACCGACTTCTGCTCATTGACCGAAAATCAAGCTTCCCAGAGGCAGCTCTGAAATATTTAGCTGTTTTCTCCGAGCTATCGAAGTGGATCCAGCCCTCCAAGGAAAAGATCATCCCATTTTGTGGACAGACTCTTGTTCTGGGCAAAATAAAAACTTTTTGATGGTGTGTTTGTTTTAATATCTAGTAGGGAAAGACATCTTCAAAAAAATAGATCACAAGTTCCCAGAGGTGGGGCATTCGTATTTAGATTCGGATCGAGCATTTGGACGCATTGAGAAAAGATTGAGGAAACACCAAAACATGTATACTCACTCCTGAGGAGTATCGTGGGGTAATTGCTTCATCAAGCAAAAAAAATAGTGTGATAGACATGCAGTATCACTTTAGAGACACTGAAAATATGATGAAAAACATGAAACTAATGAATAGGAAAAAAGATCTTCTTAATAAAAAGGTTCATTTCAAAACTGGAATTAAGTGGATTCGTGTGGAAAAGTTTGGAGCGTATCTTTTTAAGGAACCTTACGATTATTACACACCTTTCAAAATGGTATGTATTCTCAAGCAAAAAAAAAATCCCCATCCCATTTACCTGAAGACTTTTACATCCCAAGGCATCTTCAAAACACTGGATCCCTATTCAAAGAAAAGATAGACAATTTAAAAGAACAGATATGCTTCGTTCCGGAGAAGGATAAGTGGTATTATGAAGCCATCATTGAGCAACAAACAATTTATGAAAATGATAAAACACTTAAAGTCTGCTTAAATGCATTTTTTATGTTTACAACTATTTAGTAAAACCAAATATAAATGTTTACCTGGTCCTAATGTTCTTTTATTTTTGCATATAACCCTTGGTCAAAGAAAATAAATATTGAAATTTTAAACATTTTTCTTAGATAAAGGAGGTAAGTGCACTTACCTCCTTCAGTTTGGTAAAGATAAATTTTTATTTTAAAAAACTTTCTAGATAAAAGAGGAAAGTACAAATTAATATTTTTTAAATAACCAAAGAAAATTATAATAAGTCTTTGTTCCCATGGAAACATTTATACACTAGTTAGCAGTGTGAATAAAAAAAACCAGTCCAAAATATCCATTAATGAAAAAGTTCCAGTAATGAAACTTTGAAGACAAATTACTCAAAAACTTACTTTTGTTACTTACCTCCTTCATACACTCACCCCTTCAAATAGTAATCAAAATATTAGGGTATAATTAGATTAGAAAATTCACTCTCACTTTTCATTAAGGGAAATTTACAGAAAGAATCAATTCTAAAATTCAATATTTAGAAAAAGTATATTAAATAATTTGTGCAGTTTCTCGAGTACAATTTTGATGTAGAAGTAGTACCAGCATCAAAATTCAACCTTTGTCAATAAATGCAATTAAAATTCTTTATGTTATATAAATTTATACAATTGTAGTTATCAAGTAAGAGACATAATATGTAAAATGTTTCAGTATTAAATTAGACATATTATTCAAACTCATAAAACCAAAAAAGTTATTTAAACCAATAACGTCACCTCTCAAGCCAAGCAAATATGATTTGAAAATTTAATCTGGTTGAACCCCCAAACTAAATTAAGAACCAACATCTTACAGTTGAAGACGTCTATAAATAAAATAATCTTACATGTTTTTAATAAGTTCAAGAAGTCCACATCCTGTACTGGGAAGCTTTTTAGAACAAACCAAATTGTGCGAACTTACTTTCTGTATAAATTAGTTTAAGCTGACGTTATCACACATTCCGAAATAAATAAATTGATAAGTATTAAAACGAAGAAATGAATTACTGAACAAAATGAAATTAATTCAATAATCTTAGCAATATATCGTCATTCCTTCCTTTAGTTTCATTAGTCCTTTATTTATGTTAAATTGTTTAAGTTATTGTAATATAGATTTCCCTTCAAAGAAATAAATATTTTGTGAAAAGGAAATAGATAGTTATCATCGGCGAGGAAAGCTTTCACGGTAGAATAAATTGAAAAGCTTAGGAAACTTAAAGATATCTCGGGAACATTTATCTTACCTAATGACCCATGAAGATTGCGAAATTAAAAACATAAATAAACGAAACTAAAGTGCAATTAACTGCCAGATGTTTTAACTTGTTGCATACCAACAACTCAGTTGTCTGTCTTACGCTCAAAACTGACAAACTTATCTACAATGTTAGTCAATGCACAATATACGGGTATGACCAACTCTGTGACGATTACGCCAGTTTAGTGTTTAGAATTCATAAGATGTGTAATGAGACATGAATTAAATAGTAGCAGTTCTTTTTTGAGTTTACTTCCTAGTTAAGGATTCTGAGATTCCTCTTTTGCTCTTGACGTTTTACAATAGTTTCAAACATTGCTTGGTTTTAGATTTATGGGTCACTGAATGTAGTTGGCAATACCTCTTTTGACGGTAATTAATGTATACAAATGCACAATATTTAGCTAGTTTGAATTCCTCTGAGAGCTTTCACGTTAGTTAATGCTTGAAATATTTTGTGAATGACGATATATTACGATAAACATATGAAAATAACAAAAGGCACAGTTTAACTGCAACCAGTTCAAATAAAAACTCGTATTTAAGATACGAAATGAAATGTATTACAACGGTAAAGATTCGTTGTGGTTCCTGGATTTTTAATTTTGCAATTATTTTTATAGAATTGAGTTATCTATGCCTACCGCTAAACAAATTGGTACGATCGAAGCGTTATCTGCCTGAATATACTGTTGGACCCTGACTTGTTCAATAACTTTAAAAAATAGATCATGATTTCCTAGGGCAAACCAGAATCCTAGAATAAGTTATATTTGGTGTGTTTTCGGGAAATGCATTACGCTAACCACTTATGTGTTTGCCGTAAAATTACATAATCAAAAGATGATGTAATAATAAAGTTATTAACAAGTTTCGGGAATATCTCCAAATTCCTCAAATTTAAAAAAAAAGATTTTAGGCTTTACAAAAGTAGGCCTAAAATAAATGTGGAGTAATGAATTAATAAAATTTTTAAATTGTAGAAAATGGAAAAAATATAACAGTTTCAACTTAAATTAAGTATAAAAGAATTCAAGTTTTTAAAAAATATAACTTAACGAAGTTGTAAAGAATGAAAAGTAGTAAAGCAAATTAAAATAAAATTTTGAAATCAAAGTCATTTAAAAGGGTGACAAATTTCACACCTTTAAGGTAAAATAAACAGTTAAATGGAAGTTTTTTAATCAATAAATCAAACAAAAAGACTATTAGTAAATTAGAAATGTAATAAAAATCCAATATATAAAATAAATTCCGGGAAATACATAAGCCCCAAAACAGTGAAAAATCGTTAAACACCAAAACACCAAAACCAGAAGGAAAACAAAATGGATTAAAATTAAACTGCGGCTAGTGAGTAAAACCAACATAGACTACAACTGGTGAAAAATAAAATTGTGGGAAACTGAAAACACGAGACGTTTTTCCGGGAAAGGTCGCGGGAAAACGCGCGCGAATGTGATCGCAAACCAGACATCGCACGACTGTGAATCGAGTTCGAGAAAAAAGAAGACATCGAACGAAATCCATAAATGTCACTCCTGAAAAAATCGGGGAAATTTGTGAAAATTTATAGGACGAAAGAAAAGAACAAAGGCAAAATTAGTCAAACTAAGATAAAGATTTGGCGGGTTGCACGAGCCAATAGCAAGCGATGTAACCCACCGGAGGCAGAGCTACCAACTTTAGAAATAATTATAGTAGAGAAATAATAATGTGAATTTAATTAAAACAAAGGTGTAACAAAATTGGGAGATAACTGGAAAAATTACTGGATAGTTAGGAATAAA
>JAGFPH010007264.1:20081-34059 GCA_018207615.1 Philaenus spumarius | reverse complement strand
AGTGCCTAAACGTTCCAGTAGAAGTTTTCACGTCAAAAACTAATATTTAAAACATAATGGAATTTATAACCACTTGCTATAGATTACTAACCGTTTCTTTCTTATGCAGTTAAACATATATTTCATGGTTTAACTTTAATATTGCTTTAATTTAGAGGTACATAGATTAGATTTCTCAGAAGTCAATTTATAACGTATTAGTGACAGTTTCATACAAACATTTTAAGCAGATTTCTAGACCACAATAAATAAACAAAAATTGAGATTCTTTATTATTTAGAAATGTAATGAGAGCTAGCTATCTGATGTCGGATTTAAACTAAAAAGGTGGATTGGAATCAAACCCAGCATATGTGAAAGAAAGAATGACGTAGGTAGTCATTATACATTTATTATACTTTGATGATAGTTCACAAAAGGGTGTCCTAAAATATCTTGATTATTTCACGTACAGGCAGAGTAATAAAAGTCTATACAAACTTATAATAAAAGCACTGCAAGAAATTTAGACTTGAAATTTTTTAGCATCAATGTTAAATATGATGATGTTTCTTTGCTGGTATTATTACAATTACTAATCTAATAAATATATTGCGACGACAGAGCGCGCAAACTTTGCACAATTTGTCTGTCTGTAGGATTTCCCTACTTTGACACAAAATAAAGAGATTATACCCCACCTACTGGAAGTATAAGGCAAATTAATTTTGATAGCCTAGGTGATATAACTCTGGTTAGGATAACTATGCCTATAGTCACCTTAATGAAAAATATTTTATTTATGCTCAGCTCAGTAATTAATTTTAATTTTATTCGACGATCTCTGAGGAGTGAGAACAGTGGAACTGACCTTAGAATAATTAAATTATTCGTGCTTTGTGAACCATCGATATTCATCATACAATGAAAACAACTTATCATATAGGATACTCAGATAATAGGAATTTCTTGATCAAGGTAAATTATTTATATTATTTTAAATCAAAAGAGAATTTATTCAACAAATAACTCAAAATTCTTTGTGGTTCTTTCCACTACAAAAATAAAATGTTTAAACTAAATTTAATATTTACATCAATTTATTACTTCTTTTAGGTAGAACCATTTATTATTTATTCATACTTAATTATTCCTTCTGTTAATATTTATTATTTAATTATTTAATTATGAAAATGATTTTAAATATTTAATTTACAAGACTGATAATTTTTTATTTTGAAAAACCTAATTTAACTATCTCAACCCAGTATCAATAATTATTTGAATTTAACTCGGGCAATATTTAAATAGGGGACATCGTAACTTTTTTGACAGATCTTTTATTACTGCGACCCTTGGCTCTGAACTGCTTTCCCATTAATGTTGATGGAAATACAGCCTCCCTGAAGTTCGGTTATCGTTGGTATAGTTGAACGTCTCCTGTGGTTTCAGATTCTGCCTGGTTGAATTTATCCTGGTTTGAATTTCCATGAAGTCTTCTAGTGCCTTCCCTGGTTTGGTTTTCGCTTATTTATTCCAGTAATTTCTCAAAGTCCATTTTGTGTTCCAGTTATCACCATTACATCCGTCCTGTAATTGTCGTAGACTACGTCATTTACTATGGTTTCGACGCACCTGCTATATTAACCAATTATACCCTAATTCACTTAAACTGTTCGACTGTTTTTTCACTGTCTGTAATGATAACAGATATAACACTATCTCCGTTCATTTATTTAATTTTTATATAAGTTCGATGGATTTTTATAGAAACTGTTCGTTGAAATATTATATTTCATAATATTTTTATTAATTAAAATGTTCACTGCTAGATTAACACATTTCGTACCGCCGACTTCATAAAACACTGCTTCTACTTGAAAAATACTTTACTTTAGTACCGCAGATATTTTTTCTAACACATCTCTACTCAAGAGAAAATTATATAGTAGTCCAGCACACATCTACTCAGAGAAAAATTCAATCGTGAAGACCCCTTCGAGAAGTCTCTGACGCTGTACGCTCCTTTTATCGGCTGTTTTGCCGCCTCTGGGATACCAACTATTTCCCTGCTTTTCTATCCCTTTTTCGCCATCTCGCCCTGCAACTTGTATTTTTTTCTGAAGTTCTTGGGTTGGTACTACCCCCACTAACTTCCTAGTTTGACGTCTCATCTTGCTATCAGTTACTCCCTCTACTGGCATATTGCCCCATTGTTTTATTTATATTCCCTGTAGTTTCTCTGGAACTTGTTTTAAAGAATTGCAGTTTTCGTAGTCTTATTCCTGGTACTTTTTTCTTTATTCTTAAACTTGAGTGATGGTCGTACGACGTTTGGTTTGCTTACGGCGCGACTTCGCGTTTTCCGCGGTTTTTCCTCGCGGAAACTCTTCTGTTTTTGAGGGAAAATATTTTTTCTTTTTTCTTATATGTTGGTTATGGTTTTACATTTTACTAGCCAAAATTTCCATTCTGTCCGATGTTTTTCTTTTGCTTTTGGGACTTGTAAATTTGCCTATTTTAACAATTACTTTTGGATTTTAAATTTTACTTGTTAATCGATACTTTAACTTGAGATTTACAATTTTATTTTATTATTACTCTCTTAACACTAGGTCATTTATTTTATCACCTTTTTCCTTTTATTTTTAGCAAAATATAGGTGTGAACCTTTTTACCTATTACTTTAATTAATTAACAATTTACAAAATTTTATCTTATAAAACTTTTACTCCTTTAATACTTGTTTACTTTTTCATTTTTACTTTTTAATTTTTTCAGGTGCCTTTTCACCTTCAAACTTTAACAATTATCTCTAACTTCTAAAATACCAAAAATTTCTTAATTTGTTATTTAACATATTTTATTCAACTTCTCTTACTCTTTTCAAAAATATCTTTTTCATTTACTCTTGATAAAATTTGAGGATTTTCTATAACTTTAACCCTTTCTAACTTTACCATTTTTTAATTTACAAAATTGTGATTTCCATGGCCAATGTCTACACCTCCCGTGTTTCACATTTACCCATAAAATTCATCAATTTTATAATTTTATTTAACACCTTATTCTCATATAAAATAACTAATTTTTCATAAGTCTTTTAAACAACTTGAAACAAGCTCCAGGACAAAAGTCCATCTCTGTTGACTCAGTACATTTGGCCTGGACTTGTCTTCTTTTAATCTATTTAAGTATAGGGTGCACCTCAACTTCTGCTATGAAATCTTGATTTTTGCATTTTATTGCAAAACTCAATTTTTCACACATTGCATAAGGCCCAACCGTTGCAATATATTTAATTTAAAAACATTCTGTAGAGAAACCCTTATTACATGTAAACCATCGATTTGTTTTATTTTTAATGTAAGAATACATAATTATGATGCGTATATTGTTGTACTTGATTTAAAAGTGTGATACAGCTAATGTGAGATTTCATTTTAGTCTAAAGTACTTGTGTTGTTGACTGTCGATACAAACTCTAAAAACAACATCATCGTCAAGTCGTTAAAATTAGCCGCATTTAACATCGTTAAAGATAAATTAATTTTGATTAATTCATGTATTAATTAGTTTTCTAAGAAATTAAATTAACACTTTTATAATTTTTGACAAATTTACTAAAAATTAAAGCTATAAAGATAATAAAAATTGATTATTTTATTTTTTAAAGTGAAAACTTTATTGGTTATCATCACCTGAGCATCATGAAGAACTATTTTCCTAAAATATAAAAACCAAATATAAACAATCACAACCATTTATAAGGTACGAAACAAATTATTAACAATATAAATTCAACTATTTTTTATCTTAAAGTTAGTTCAAACCTGTATGTGATACGGTGTGTAATTTGCTAATAGATGGGCCCATTTTTTATTTCATACTACAGAAATTCAAAGTTTTGAAATTACTTTATTATAAATATCACAAGTTATATGTGTCCATTACAAATTTCTGAGATGGAGGGGTGGATTGGAAGAAGGGTAGGAAGGATTTTGTAAACAGGTTTTGTAAGGTTCCACATAAAGGCAAATAACTGTCTCACGATTATATCTCTTTCGATCTTAAATAGGAGTTGTGATAAGTTTTATCCTATATATGTATGTTTAGTTTTAATATTGTAAGTAATTTATATATATAAGTAATATATATTTAATTTGTTAAATAGAAACGTCCATTATTGATCCAGACAAATTGTATTAATAAAAGCAAAATTTTATCAAAGTGTAATCATATGTGTAGTTCATATGTAGCGGGAATAAAATGCGGCATCGTAAAGGCTAATGCTACATAGATACAAGTGGCAAGCATTTCCTGCCCGGTGGTATATACTCCATAGACACGTTTTCGTAGCAAATGTTTATTTAACTCAATATGCTGCACGAAATAGTATGATTAGAACACTGCAAAGGTTAAACATTAAACAGGTGGAAAATTAATTTTCAGAATTTAATACTTGGGGAAAATGTTGAGCCCCTTATCTTGTTCGGGTACATTCGGCTTAAAAATGTAAATTATTTGATCTAGCGTTAAGAGTACAGTTACTAGCAACATCCGGTAGCTCTACCTAGATGTCGGTAAATATAGTATTTGAGTTTTTTTTTTAAATAATGAATGCTTCAAAATAAAAACTAATTTAACCACAAACATAAGAAATTCTTAGAGTGGAAATTTTTCGAAATTATTTTTGAAATATTACTGAAATATAAAGCCTTCTTATTTTAATAAGAAATTTAATTTCATAATTTGATGAATTCAATTTCGTATCTGAAAGTGGATGTAGCTTAGTTAGTAGGAAGGCATTTCAATACCCTCGGTTAGTACTGATGTTGGGTTTACGCTCCAAGGAGCAAAGTATTTAAACATTTAAGTACTAAATGTTTTAGTCGAGTTTAGTTTTGAAACGCACGCAACAAATTTACAAATTTTATCCGATTTTGTAAATGGAACTGCAACAATTGACTCCTTACTTTTGTAGTAAATTTATAATATACAAAAAATATGCTTAGCTTATTGAAGTGATTAAAAAAACGGAACCTTTAAGATATTGTGATATAATATAACCCTTTTTTAGGGTTACTGCAATAGTTCATCTTTAATATGGACATTTGCTAACAAGAACAATTAATTACTCTGCATTAAATACTTACTTTTAATTATTTTTGGTGCCATAAAATAATGTCAATACAGTAATTAATTTAAAATTGTCAGAATTATTTTTAGTTCGGTTAATTTTTAAAGGTAGTTAATAAAACTTACTTAAGTTTGGTTTAATCAAACATTTTCTGTTCAAAGAAAATGAAATAAATATCAACTATAAAAAAAAAAATAATGATTTATTTACTATATCATTCCAAGATTTGTTTTAATAGAAATTAAATAGAATCTTAAATAGCTTTACAGTGTTATGTAATTATATCTAAGTTCAGAAGTAACGTATCTGCAAAAGCTGATTACCCGGAAAATATTTTAAAGTAAGATATACGTTTTTTCATTTTATGAAAAATCGCTTGAAGTGGATGGAGAGAGATTTGAAACTGGATGCCTCGTATATATACCCAACAATGTAAACAAATTTAAATTGTATCTGTATTTTAAACATGTAACTATGGATACAACATTTTATTTTTGATATTCTACCATAAGTCGTGCTACAGTTAAGTTGATTGGTGCATGTACCTACGCTGCTCATTTTTTACTGGATATAGGTATAGTTCAGACTATGTAAGTTACATTTTTATATATTACAGTAATATCATCGAAGTTAGTTAAATTTCAGAAATCATTAATTCATTGTGTAAACACATATTTTCTGGTAACTTTTTTTATATGTAGTAAGCATTTGTTTGTATGCCTACGCAGTTTAAGTACGGCATATTGTAAAGAGAAAGAGTATCACTATACTGACTTCTGTTTTATTAAAATTTCAATCACTGAATATAACTTACGATTTTGTTATTTGTTAACATAGACAAATCTACTTGATTTGTATCTACTTTGCCAGCAAATTTCTGATAGCTTATGATACTTCTGTTGAAACAGCTAATGATCTCAGTAATTTCCTGGCGGGTAGATAAATCAAGTGGAATTGATCTCTGTTACGAAATAACAATGTCATAAGTTATATTCAGTTAGTGTAATTTTGTTAAATCTGAAGTCAGTAGTGATGTCTCTTTCTCTTTGCAAATGCCGTAGGTTAAACTGCGTACAAACAAATAAATGCAGTCTACATACAAAAAAAGTTACAAGAAAATGTCTTTACACAATGAAATAAAAATAATAATTTCTTACATAATGATTTCTGAAATTTAACTAAATACGATTTTATTAGTGTAATATACTCAAATTTAACTTACATAGACTGGGATTTAGACCTTTAATAGTATATCCGGTGTAAATGATTCCTGAAGTTACACAAACTCCAATCAACTTAATAACTGTTGCCCGTATTATTGTAGAATATCATGAATAAAATGTTGTACAAAAAGTTGTTGAGACAGATATTATGATGAATTAATTATTGTATATTTTATTAAGACTTGATTAAAAATAGTTTTCCTGGTCACTGACACCACATAATGCCGTGGCTGACATTTTGTATTTAACGTTGATGTTAACTTAATCATTTTAACTTGGTTTTAGGGCGAAGAGCTTTTACGTGTTAACTCTCCACCGGCTTCTTCTTAAGACAGGTTTTTTGTTAACTTCTAGACTTCATATTCCTCTCTTTTGTCAGCATCCTTTTCAAACTCTGTTCGCATTGGCTAAATGTTTTGTGCGGGATTAATGAATGGATCTGTATTTTTATAAAAAGAATGCTACAACCACTGTTTAAAAATGCAACCACTTCGTCAGTCATTGTATTTGGATAACCTAATAGAGCTCCGATCTAATGCAATATTTTGTTCCACTGGAAATTCGACGATAGTGGCGTTATCTATTGGGGAAACGATGGAACCTGTGTGAAACACCAATGCTACCAATGATTTCTCCCTAGCACTACCTCGCGGCGCGATCATGCAATATTTTCGAGACAACCTTTTTTTCGGCACACAGCCCCCATATGCATGCATGATCTATTTTATTATTCATGATCTATGGTACAGTACATACTGACCATACAATCAGACAGATGTAGTGCTAAATGACGAAATGGTGAAAGTTACAATAAAAATTGAGTTGAATTTCTCATCCCTTCTTCTGAGAAAAAAGAAATCGGTAAGTTGCAAGTTCATATTTTGTTACAAAAAATTTAGCCAATCAGAACAGAGTTTGAAAAGGACGCTGACAAAAGCAGAGGATCTATGAAGTCCAGAATTTAGCAAAAAACATGTCTTCAATTAATTTGAAGGCATACTAATGTGTTAATCCTCATTTTCTTGTCTCTGCCATCTTAAAATCACTCCCCTTTTAAAAAAATTGTTCTTTTTAGAATCCAAATTGTTCCACAGAAGAATTCCCAGCTTCTTTTATTTTGAATCCAGAAACTAGTAGTATTTCTTCCCGAGATGAGTGTAGATTAAAAAGTACAATTATGGCAAGCTAGCAATATAGATAGTAAAAATCTAATATTGGTATATTGAAACCCCTAAACAAATCATGAGGATCTAGGAGAGTTCATAATAAGATCAAAATCATTAAAGTCTTGAGCAGAAGACCAAATTAAGTCACATGACGGAAAAATTCACGTAATATATAGGTAACTATAATTAACAGTAAATTTATTTAAAGTTTCTTTTCGAAAACATTACTGTACTGTAATATTTTCTGAAACATATCTTTAGTATTTATACAGAATAACTTATTAATAAACATTTTAATTGATTCTAATACCAGGATCAAGAGATTTATTTCTTCCATAATTTCCGAATGATTAAAATAGTATTTACTTTAGTTTATCAGAAAGTAATTGTTGGTGGCACAGCTCACTTACGTTAATAATTTCTTGTTCATAATTACAAATTAACAATTTGACGTTTTAGCGATAAACAAAGAACTGAAACAAAACTCTGTTCCTATCGTTCAATTCGTCTGTTTATCTCAAATATTTGATTAATATAATATTACGCAAATCAAACTTTATATTAGAAATAATCGTAACTCTGCACTTTTTATTGAATATCAGTAACATTTTAAGCAACCAAAACGTTTCTTTGTGACGTGTAGATTTAAACCAAACCTTATCTCACAACTTATGACATTTGTATACGATCTCACTTTGCCATATACTATAGGTCTTATTTAAATATTGCGCATTTCCTAAGCTTATTTTACCGCCTTTATCCACCGGAATAATAAAGCTTTTAACTCGTATTTCAATTAACATTTTCTAACTTAATCTGAATTCCTATGCTTTTTAATTTGATTTTCATTTGTCAAACTATATTTGGGCGTTCTTAAAGCTCCAACTGAGTTCACTAGATGCATCAAGTGAGCTGTAATGTCTTAACAAACATTGCGTTTGAAACATCTTACATTTAAGCTAATATCTTAATATATTAAGTATATTTATTAGATTAGTAATTAATTGTAATAATGCCAGTAAGGAAACATCATAATATTTAAAATAATGCTAATTAGTTTCAAGTATAAATATCTTGCAGTGTTTTTATTGTAAGTTTGTACAAGCTTTATTACTCTGCCTGTACGTGAAGTAATAAAGTTATTTTAAGACACCATTTTATCCAACTATCCTCAAAGTACAATAAATGTATAACTACCTACGTCATTCTCTCTTTCACACCTGCTGCGTTAATTCCAATCCACCTATTTAGTTTAAATCCGAAATCGGAAAGCTTGTTCATTACATTTTTAAATAATGGAGAATCTCAATTTTTATTTATTGTAGTCTAGAAATCTGCTTAAAATGTTTGTATGAAACTGTCACTAATACGTTATAAATTGACTTCTGACAAATCTAATCTTTGTGACGCTAAATTAAAGCAATATTTAAGTTAAACTATCAAATATATTTTTAATTACATATGAAAGAAACGGTTAGTAATCTATAGCAAGTGGTTATAAATCCCATTATGTTTTTAATATTAGTTTTTGACGTGAAAACTTCTACTGGAACGTTTAGGCACTTATTACCTGGTAATCGAACAAAATCTCGCGTCCGCACCGTACCGTACCACCTCGATATATATCTGTTACTGTATATGCAGATATACAGCAAAAAATAACATAATATACATCAGACTCATTACAAATCTTATGTGTAATCGTCACAGAGTAGCTAGGCCATACACGTATGTTGTTCATGGACTAAACACCATTGTAGAAAAGTTTGTCAGTTAAGCGTAATGCAGACAACTGAGTAGTTATAATATACACAAACTTAAAACATTTGACAGTTAATTGCACTTTAGTTTCGTTTATTTATGTTTTTAATTTAGCAATCTTAATGGGTCACTAGGCAAGATAAATGTTTCAAAGATATCTTTAAGTTTCCTAAGCTTTCAATGTATTCTGCCGTTAAAGCTTTCTTCTCCGATGGCAAGTATCGATTTCCTTTACACAAAACCTTTACCTCTTTCTATTTAAAATCTTTTATATCACAATAACTTAAACAATTTAATACAAATACAGGAAATTACTAAACTAAAGGAAGGAATAACGATTTGTGTACAAGAATTATAAAAGTGATTTAATTTTGTTTAGTAATTAATTTCTTCTTTTTAATATTGATCAATTTATTTATTTCGGAGTGTTTGATAACTTCAACTTAAACTAATATAAGTTTGCACAAGTTGGTATGTCCTAAAAATCTCTCCAATACATGATGTAGACTATCTGCACTTATTAAAAAGGATTTGGCATAACTCGTCTTCCTGATTCAAACATACATTTTACTTACAATATTAAAACTAAACATACAAGTCATACACAGGGTAAAACTTATCACCTCTATCATTTAAAAGACCGAAAGAGATAAGCGAAATATGATGGTACGACAGATATTTGCCTTTATGTGGTTCCTTACAAAACCTGTTTACAAAATCCCTCCTACCCTTCTTCCAATCCACCCCTCCAACTCAGAAATTTGTAATATACACATATAACTTGTGATATTTATAATAAAGCCATTTCAAAACTTTGAATTTCTGTGGTATGAAATTTAAAATGGGTCCATCTATTAGCAAACTACACACAGTATACATTATCACATAGAGGTTTGAACTAACTTTAAGATGTAAAATAGTTGAATTTATATTGTTAATAATTTGTTAACTTATAAATGTGTTGTGATTGTTTGCATTTGGTGTTTATATTTTAGGATAATATTTCTTCATGATGCTCAGCCGATGATAACCAATAAGATTTTCATTTTAAAAAATAAAATAATAAATTTTTATTATTTTAAAGCCTTAATTTTTAGTAAATTTGTCCAAAATTACAAAACTGTTAATTTCTTAGAAAACGAATTAATACATGAATTAATCAAAATTAATTTATCTTTAACGAAATTAAATGCGGCTAATTTTATAGACTTGGCGATGATGTTGTTTTTAAAATTTGTATCGATAGTCAACAACACACGACAAGTGCTTTAGACTAAAATGAAATCTCGCATTAGCTGTATCACACTTTTAAATCAAGTACAACAATAAATGCATCATAATTATTTATTCTTACATTAAAAATAAAACAAATCGATAGTTTACATGTAATAAGAATTTCTCTACACATTGTTTTAAATTAAAATGTGCTAGTATAAGAGTTCAGTTTGGCCAATAACAAACAAGAGTAGGGTTGGAAGACTCAAAGTACCACAACTATTTGCTTAGATACAGTGTGTGAGATTTTATGATTCATCCAACACAATGAGCTTCAATATTCTTAGAAGAAATACTAAATAGTTGCAAACTAAACTTGTCGCGTTTAAACCTTTCTGACAAACGGGGCCATAAATTGTTGACTGCCATCTTTATGACAGAGTATGACGAGTTTTCATGAACGTTTATTGGTCTGGCTTCACGCGAAGAAATAAACTTATTTTACGATATCACTTTACACCCAATTAACCTCAAAGTACGATAAATTATCTAGATTTTAACTTCAAACGTAATTATACCTTTAATACAGAGCGGGACAAAGAATAATAATTGTACTCCCTCTATTACATTATAAACCATCGAAATTCTATGAAGTTTTTGTGATAAGTTAGTACATTGAACCGTATATAAAATGATTCAATCAATTGTTCCATTTAATGTAAAACATCGAACCTTGACCGTGTACAACTGTTGTAATAATGCAGTAATCTCTGAACAAACACTGAGTGTAAACCAACTTTGACAAATCTACTACTAACCCTTTGAATTAGACACACGAGCTTGTCTCGTACTATAGTCGCTATTGTAAAAGTACTTCAAATATGAACTTGCAACTTCCTGATTGTTTTGTTCTCACAAGAAGAGATGAAAAATGGAATTAAATTTCACTCCTACTTTCAACATTGTTTCATTTGATACCAATATCTAATGTGTCGTATTTTATGGTTGGAATGTACTGACAGAAGTGGTATGTACAGACAACGGCGCTGTCTGCCCCATGTTCACAATCCAAGTAGATTCTTTTGAAGAAAGAAGTAAACAAAAAGAACTGAAAACAGTAAACGACAATTCAAACATATAACAGCTGATTTCGTCCATTGCTTCATCAAAGTACTAGTTCCCTACGCTACGTATTAAAAGAGTACAGTCGTCACATGCGCATATACAATCTACGACGTAGTTTTGTATATACAGTATTCTACAGCTAATGCTTGTATTGCTTCAGCTGGTCTTTTAGAAGAAAATATTAAATTTTCTTGTGTTATCAGAATGATTTTAAAGCAGTACAACTAATGTTTTAACGTCGTATTGGTACAATTGAGTATTTTGGTTAGCACTACGAGTGAAAATGAGTCAATCCGGCCCGCGACATGGTTTTTAATAACCCCTACAATTACACATACGACAAAATGTTTTTTTTTTCGAAGCTATAATAGAATAACGGTTTCTTTCTCATTGCGTTTTATAAGTAAGGTATTATAGCACCTAATAATTATTAACTGAGTTTGCACGCATTATGAAACTATGATTGAAGAAGAACGGAAGGCAAAAGCACGAGCTCTACGTAAAAAACTGTCAGGTCCGCAAAATATTTTCAAAAAACAAAACTGATCTCAAAAGCTAGCTACACATGGGGGTTACAACAATATTGCAAAAAGTAACAAAGCATTTTCTGATGGCGAATTTGTAAAAACTTGTATTCTCCAAGTACGTGACATTTTGTGTTCTGACAAAATAAATTTGAGACAGTACGGTGTAGTTTGTCTCGAAAAACAATTACTTTTAGAATTGAAGTAATTAATGAGCAGTTTGTCTCACAACTAGAGTCAAATTCAGTTCTTCTGCGTTGGATGAAAGTATGGACATAACAGACACAGCTCATTACTGATGTTTATAAGAGGTATTGATGGCAACTTTCGTGTTACTGAAGAATTAACTATATTAGCTTGCATGCGTCCACTAAAGAGAACGACAAAAGGATCAGACATTTTAAAAGAATTTCAAGAAATTTTCACGTCTTTGAAAGTACCTTTGATCAACATTGTAACATTACTACTAATATTAAAGAGACAAAATCTGGTTTTATAGCATATTTAACAAATCATTTCCTGGGGATGAAGTTGTGTTTCTTCATTGTGTCATACATCAAGAAGCACTGTGTAAATCTGCTCTAGACATGAAACATGTGCTTGACTGTTATTAAGCTTGTCAATATCATGCGTTCTGAATATTCTGATGTAGTCTACTTTACTACACTAAAGTAACGTGAAAGTGAAGGGAAAGAGATATATATATAAGGCTAAATGGCTGAAAAGCTGAGCCACGAAGTTGAATAAGGTTGAAAGATTGTGAGCATTAAATAAATAAATAAAGTAAGGTGGCTCAGTGCAGGACGGGTTTTCGAAAGAGTTCAGGATCTAAAAGACGAAATAATCTCTTTCATAGAAGAAAAAGGAATGCGTGAATTTGAACATATGAAAGATATTGTATGGCTTCGAACTTTGTATTTTTTACAGATCTTCTCAGTCGCATAAACAAATTGAACCTTAAACTCCAGGGAAGAAATCAATTAATCCATGATATTTGGAGTCTTATCAGAGGTTTTAACATGTAATTGAATCTATTTTCCAAATAACTAGTCAAGAAAGACTTAACTCATTTTCCAAGACTAAAAACTATTGCATTTATGGAAGACAATTAAGAGCTTTGAGAAAAGCTTGAAATATCTTTATCAAGAATTTGAACGAAGATTCCAAGACTTCAAAGTTATCGAACAGAACCTGGACATTTTTAGCACTCCATTTAATGTGGATTGTGAATCAGTCAAACCAGAGTTGCAGCTCGAACTGATTGAGTTGCAATGTAACACTAAATTGAAGCAACAATTTCTCAACGTTTCTAAAATTGAGTTGTAGAAGGCACTGTCAAAATCAAGTTTTCCAAACCTGAAGTCTTAGCTCAGAAGATAATTGCGATGTTTGCACCTTCCTACATCTGTAAACAGGTGTTTTATACCATGAAGCTTCGCAAAAACAGCGTTAGAAACCGATTGAATGACCACCCTTTAGCTTAACTACTGCGCATCATCTAATCCCAGTTTCATTGACTGACTTCATTGACTTTTAGAAACCGATTGACTGTCCACCCTTTAGCTTAACTACTGCGCATCATCTCATCCCAGTTTCATTGACTTTTAGAAACCGATTGACTAACACCCTTTAGCTTAACTACTGCGCATCATCTCATCCCAGTTTCATTTACTGACTTCATTGACTTTTAGAAACCGATTGACTGTCCACCCTTTAGCTTAACTACTGCGCATCATCTCATCCCAGTTTCATTGACTTTTAGAAACCGATTGACTGACATCCTTTAGCTTAACTACTACGCATCATCTCATCCCAGTTTCATTTACTGACTTCATTGACTTTTAG
>JAGFPH010007264.1:3387-19226 GCA_018207615.1 Philaenus spumarius | reverse complement strand
CATCTCATCCCAGTTTCATTGACTTTTAGAAACCGATTGACTGTCCATCCTTTAGCTTAACTAATGCGCATCATCTCATCCCAGTTTCAACATTTAGAAGCTCAGTCGCAGTTTCATCCGTCAAATACGCCTTCATACTCTTCTAAAAAATAATACATTTTTGTAACTCTTTTCTAAGTGTTTTACCATTGTAGCATGTAATATAAGTTATGTGTGATGTAAAAATACAAAATAAATTTTATCACTTACAAAAATTTGTTTTGTTTGTTTTTATTTTTCGGCCCGCCTAGATATTTTTTTGTTTTATCTGGCCCTTCCGTTAAAAAGTTTGCCCATGTCTCGTCTAGGAGAATTAATAATAAAATCAACACTTATTTACGTTTTTCTTTGAACCATTACTGCACTGTTATATTTTGTAAAATATATATTTAATATATAAATATAACTAGCAGGTTATAAAAGTTTAAAGTATATTAACAAAAAATATATTATATCAATAAATATATTACACTATGTATTTCTTATGTAGATTTTTAGTAACTTTGACCCCCCAAACCTCTCCTAAAATTTCTTACGTTTTTAAACCCGTTCTTAGCGAGCACCTAGGGCCCTAGAGGAAGCTACATACCAAATTTATTCCAATTCGTTCAGTAGTTTTAGAGAAATCGTGATTTAGTAACTTTTAGCCCCCCCAAAAAAATATTTCGAATTTTTTGAAACCCTTTCTTAGAGATAACCTGTAGCCCTAGAGGAAGCTACATACCAAATTTCGTTCCAATCCTTTCAGTGGTTTTGGAGAAATCGTGATTTAGTAACTTTGACCCCCAAACCTCCCCTAAGATTTCGAACTTTTTGAAACCCTTTCTTATCAGCACCTACGGCCCTAGAGGAAGCTACATACCAAATTGTATTAGAATCTGTTCAGTAGTTTTAGAAAAATCGTTATTTACTAAATTTTACCTCCCAAAATCCCCCTAAATTTTGAATTTTTTTAAAACCTTTCTTAATGAGCACCTATAGCCCTAGAGATAGCTACATACCAAATTTCATTCCAATCCGTTCAGTAGTTTTAGAGAAATCACGATTTAGTAACTTTGACCCCCCCCCCCCTCCCAAAACCCCCTTAAAATTTCGAATTTTTTAAAGCCTTTCTTAGTGAGCACCTATGGCTCTAGAGGAAGCTGCATCCAAATTTCGTTCCAATCCGTTCAGTAGTTTTTGAGAAATCGTGATCAGTGAGTCAGTGAATTAAGCTTTTATGTATATATATAGATAACTTATTAAAATATACATTAAAATTGAACCTAATATCAGGATCAAGAGATTTATTTCTTCCACAATAATTTCCGAATGTTTAAAATAGTATTTACTTTAGTTTATATCAGTGTTGCAGAGCTCAATTACGGTAATTAATTCTTATTCATAATTACAAACTAACAAATTGACTTTTTAAGCACCAAAGAACTGAAACAGAACTCTATTCATATTTGTTCAATTAGTTTTTTTATCTAAAACATTTAATAAATATAATATTACCTAATCAATTTTGATATTTGAAATAATCGTTACTCTAAGGTTTCTGCACTTTGTATTAAATATCAGTCAAATTTTATGCAACCGATTTTCTAAACGTTGCTTTTTTAAGCAAACCTTATCTCACAACTTGTGACCTTTTATACCATCTCACTCTTCCATAGTATATCCGTCTTATTTATTGCGCATTTCCTAAGCTTATTTCCCCGCCTTTATCCTTCCCGAATAATAAAGCTTTTAACGCAGATTTTAATTTACATTTTCTAACTTAATCTGTAATCCCATGTTTTTTAATTTGATTTTCATTTGTCAGACAATATTTAAGAGTTCTTAAAGATCTTACTGAGTTCGCTAGAGGCATCAAATGAAATTAAAAAATGTTCCTCAGTTAGAAATCAGAAACAAGTTTATTAAATCCCATTTCAGTTAAATTACTTCTAAAAAAAATGCTATATTTTAATTGAATATTTGTATCAGTTTTATTTTTTTAAGTTTTCATGTATTGAAACAATTGTTGTTAACTGAAGGTTAAATTCTCATTAACAAAACATATTTCAAAAAACATACGTGTATAATTCTAGAAAATTCTAACTCAAAGGCATGTTTTGTGAAATTTCTATTTTGCTGAACCCTTAGAGCAACTAGCTCAAGATATCGGGTTAGCAGACGTGTTAAGTTTCAAAGTACTGTATTGCAATTATATTTTGTAAATTTAATTTGCACTAACAGCAACTTTTACTGTATGTAATCAGTTATGTGAACATATTTAAAACCGAAACAACACTTTGTCCTGTAAACAACATTGAAAAAATATCACATAAACAAGTAAATTATACAAATCACATACCCTATTTTCTGAATTACCTAGTTTTCTATAGCAATTTTTTACTCTATCATAAACAAAATTATTCATTAATAAACTAATTTACTTCAAAAAATTAATTTTTAATAAAAAAACTATTAAAGAGCACTTATTTTGTACTTACATGTCAGCTCGTCTCGTTCAAATCGTGGCTATGTAAATAATACTACATGTCGAGAGTAGAAGACGTAAAACGTAAATCGTAACTAGATTAGAACCTACGCAACTGCGTTGTAACTGTAGCAGACTGTACTTAGTAGAGGCTGAGATTACAAATAGATTATTTGATTATCCTATACTAGTTTCATAGATCCTAATGTACATTAGATTATATTAACACATCTAACGAAAAAACAAGTGTATATGTACTGCATCCTGCATTTTCAATCGACAGTATAAATACAACGCCAACTGTTGTACTTTGACTTAATTCAAATTATATTAACTTTTGCTTTTCTACTCAAAAGTTTTCGTTTCACATCATAGGTTTATATATATATATATTTTTTTTAGTGAGGTTAGCAGTAAGACTGAATGTGCTAGTATTATAGACACAGTTGGAACCAATAATTGTATGCTGCCCTATTAGTGTAAGTAAGACTATACAAAAATTAGTTAAGATGACTATGTTGTACATCAAAATCCAGTGCCCAGGCTTGCTTGGCTGAAACCGTTTGGTATAAAGGAATAAATATGCCTAATACACCTACTATGGACACGCCATACTTAACAAAGCTGGTCATTTTTGTACTAATCGTTTTCATCAAAGGTGTTTTTATACAGGAAATTGTTGGGGCAGTGGTTATAAAAAAGCAATGTTAAAATAGAACATCACCGCCATACATTAATACGTATTATCCATGATATTGGGACCGCAGTGATAAATGATTTGGTGAGGTAATTTTTAATTTTCGACCAACAAGAGATAAGCCAACTTACGTCATATAAATAAATGTTGAGCTTGACTTGTGAAAAGATATACTTGATAGAATAAAAGTTGAACACAGAATCTCACAACTAATAATTCATTGTCAAACTTGTTTTAGTTTAATATTATTCTATCTCGTGCATTACTGAAGATGGCGACTTAGTCGTTTAAACGCTTTTGAGTTAATAATCGTATTAGTTGTGAGATTTTGTGTTCAAGTTTTATTCTAATAACTCATGTTGTAATTAATTTTATGTTTAAGGAAAAATTTTCGCTATAACCTTTTTATACATTAGGCCTACAGATGTTGCGAATAATTAATGTAAAATTAAATTAATTTTTAAACGTTGATCTCGGTTGTAATGCCACATTGACATAGAGAAATAAACAGAAAGAAATACAGAGAGATTATTACGTGCTATCTGTTGGTAAATTAAACTATATGCTTAGCGATGTGGAATTAAATCATCTATAAATTGTGTCTGAACCTGAGATTCAAATTGATTCATATGTTATCCAAGGTATTTACAAGACATATAGTTACAATTGGATAATACTATGAACTATTTAACAGTTTCACTACATTAAAGGAAAACATGGAATCGTTAAACGATCACTAATTGTCACAATCTTTGTTTCTTCTGAATGGAATTATTGCAATTAAATTCATCATAACTTTAAGTAACCCAACCAGTATATATTCTAATAAAAAGAATTTTATTAATATTTAACGTTTTAATGATAAAACCAATGAAAGACCCAATTTTTTAATGATAAAATATTTTATAAAACTGTCTTGTATCCTTTATAAGCGCTTTACTAAAATATTGTGGAGAAGATGGAGACATATCCTAGACATTGTTTGGTTTCCTACTACACAGTTTCCAACTATGACCAGCATACATGAATTTATTCATAAGAGCATTTCTAGATCTTTTTGAGGTTAGCGAATACTTTGACTATATCTTAAATTGCATGTCTCATTTCCGATGCCACATTTCAGATGTCTCGTTAAAAATTTTCAAAAAGAAGCTTGGCTGGAAATATTTTCGATTGCAGCAAAGACAGTTTTTGCTCGAACTGGACTGTAGATGTTCATGCAATTATTTTTTTAATTCGACTACTGCCAAGTGTAACAAACTATTTTTGGTTGTAAATCATTTCAAACCATTTACAATTATTTTGTAGCGTTATTTTATTAGACAATTTGTGTTATTTAAATAATGAAATTAAATTATTTAGACTACTTTTATTACATGTGTTCATATTACAACAGTGAATTTTAAAATATAAAGTTAAATATAAAAATTGTTTGATATTTAAATTATTATATCTGATGGTATTTTATTGCTTTTATTTTCACTGTGACTTCGATTGCAATTGTTATGGAAATAGTTTATACACTCAGCACTGAGGCCCGTACAAGCGTTCAGTAATATCATTGTATTTGGATAACCTTTTTATTCATGATCTATGGTAATATTAACACTAATAATTGTTCAATGTTATTATTGTTCAACAAAATATTCTAGTTGAACTGAATTTAGACCCAAACAAAATTGTCATGGTCAGAATAGTTATTTATTGCTCTGGTCGACCAGCGCAATGAAACTGAATGTTTGGTCCTTTACTAAGATAAACAACAAATAAAAACAACAGTTTGATAATAAACAGTTGATTAATCAATGAATCACAATAATTGAAATAGCTGATTTTGACACTGTGGAATTACCCATTAACAATTGTAAAATGATATATTTTGTATGGAGTATAATATACAGTGATTTTGTTTCTTATTTAGTGCACACAACTTACATTATTATTACTATATGCTACTTCCATTATAACAACTGTATGAAAGCACTATTGAAGTCGTTCGCAAGAAATTATAAGACCTCCTCACTTATTATGCCAATTACAATTTTATCACCGTAATTTTATATGAACTGATTTAAGAAATATTGGAAATGTTTCCAATTTAACACAACGCCTAATCGATCCATTAAATTTACTTGTTTGTTTTTTGCTCAAATGTTAGACTCTTACGTAGGTCATGTGTTTATAGAAATTAAACAGTCTAACCGGATTAAGAATACAAATATGCTTGTCTATGTTATGGTGTAGTAGGCCTACATAAAAATTATGTTAATTGTTAGTTCTTCTTTAAGATTGTTTAGAATTTGTCATCAGCGATAAAATTATTTTCTATTTTATTTAAAATATATTTAGAATTGTTATTAAAATGTCAAACTGTAGAACCAACAAACTGCCTGCTGTATAATATTGTGTTTTGTTGTTATAGTTTTAACTTTATGTGGCGTTTAGTTGCTTTAATTGTTTACTTCTTAATTTGTAGTTGTAGTTAGTCTTAAGTTTTGTAATAATCTTATATATTTTTACTCGATGATAACCAAATATAGTTTTTCGAAAACAACAAATTCTATGATATAATATATCTTACACTAAAAACTTCAAAATGGTAAGAAAAAAAAATTATATTTCTATCATATTTGAAACGTAATCAATGCCATTATTTTTATAGCGTTCGCAATTATTTGTAAACTGTATTAGAAAAATGCAATACATTCTGGGAGAACCAGTGGGTTTGGCGCAATTACATAACGTGTCGCTTATCTTGATATATTTGTGGAGCCACGATGGCCGTGGTTGTTAAGACGTGAAAGCTTTATCAATCGTCATGGCAACCATCAATGGAAAAGTTCCGGGTTCAATTCCCATTGACCCCGAATAATTTTCTAAATGGTGTCTTAACAGACATCATTGGCTGTGGTTCGGATTCCACGTAAAGCTATAGGTCCCGTCTTCATTATTAGCCTTAAAGTGTAAAACAGCAGGACGTTAAAAAAATAAAAAATCTTGATATATTTGTAATCTGAAAGCGTAGTTGGTGGCGTTATGTTCCTGTACTCTAGGCACAGAAACGTTTTCAACTAGCATTCATTAATGAAGTAAGGAACTATTTGATTTTTAATAATAATGTTAACTATTTAAGACAGTTTACTATTAAATGTTTGAGCAATTGTAATCGTCTCTCCTGAAAATGAAATCCATGTAGTCCCGAAAATGTTTATATTTTATTTTTACAGACCTTAAACTAGAACTACTACATTAATCAAAAGCTACAAGTTGTTGTTTATACACGCTCAGCAAACACTGCTTTGGCTGCCTCGGCTCGAGTTTCCAATTTACTTTCCCTCTTCCTTTTATCTCTCTCTTTGTTTGCATTTCCTTCTTAATCAATGAAAGTCCTCTTGCCACCAAATCTTGAATTAGTTTCCTTACAAATTTTATCTCATTCATTATCTTTGAAACAACATATAAAAGTATCTTCTTTCTTCGGCAGCCTTGAAGAGTCAAATGTTACTTGTTTACATTTAAAAACAAACTACACAAGTTGAACTTCGTAAAATGTAGTTCGTAGTCGCGACTATTTAAAAGAACTTAATATGATATGTTGGGAACCCAGCAAATTGTAGTAGCTTGTAATAGCCGGAATGTTTAACGAACAGGTTGTGAGATTCACATTTATTTATTAAGTGTGTATAAGTAGATGTATATTTTTAAACATTTCTATTTGTGTTAATTCATATTAGATAAGCTATATAGGATGGAAGATGCCGGACCCAACTGATAGTAAATTATTACTTTTCAAGCTTAACTGTCAAACAATTCTCACGTCATCTGTGATGCTACAGCTGTTATTAGTAGCGTGACTGATCAGTTAACATTATCACTACTTACTTAAAGTTACAGCATATTAATTGAATTCACTTAGTTTCATCTTGGTTGTAACTGATTGCTTTTGGAACAATTTAGATCCATGAATATACGAATTTTGAAAAAGATTATTAAACAAATCTCTTACAAAATATTTCGAGACTTTTAGTTGGTTTTAGTTGTGTCGTTTTTAATCGGTAAAGTACAGAGACATTCAACAAAAATACAAACATTTTACGGTAATTATTTATCATTTTTGTATGCCTTTTTTGGCTGTTTAAAAGTTTCAAAGTCGTAGATAAGAACTAATGATCTAAAATAAAGAAATTTCTCGTAAATTGAAAGCTTTTTGTCGGGGAAACGATACATTTTAACTTAATAAATTTCGGGATTAACTAATTTCTTCTAGATTGAATTAGGTCCCAAACTACAGTTTTTAAACGAAAACTTTTGAAGCCAACTTATATTAATAGTATAGATTGAGGTAGTCCAAGAAACTCAAGGACCTCTAATTTATGTATGGATCTATTATGTTTAAACTAGATATATTATTAAAGCTCAGAAAATCTGAGTAAATAAGTCATACCAGCACAATGTTGCTTTATGCATCTCAATAAGGAATCTCATTAATATTGTAATTGTGTTTACAAGATGCACTTTGTAGGTAAAACGTTTTTAGGATTAAATTACTAAAACGACTACATCTTGTCACGTCTTTTATCTTCATTTTGCTTTGATAAGAATACACGTTCTCACTTCTCTCTTTTCGCTTATTTGTCAATCATATTGAACGATATTGTACTAGAGCCGCACTCTATTTCCAAACTTATGTAAGAAGTATTCATAAAATAATATCGTTAATGGTATGATCACAGTTAAGATTCGAACATCTACAGTTTTACCAAACTTTCATTAAATTTTGAAAATATATAGATGTAATTTTTTGGAAATTATTCATCAACATTTAAGATATATATAATTCGTACATTAGAAAATGGTAAATTAATAATGTGTTTGAAAATAACAATTAACTTCTATTTAATTTAAACACATTCTTTGAGATTTTGGTTATTTTTGGCAGTGTGCGTAGGAAGATAGCTGAACTGAAACAAATGGTACAGTTGAGAGTTTCATGAGATCTACAATATATATTCGTGTTGTAATTGCCAAAGGTAAAATGAGCCATTGAAGAGAACATGTTCTAACTAGACACAGCTCTTTCAACAACAGGGTTAAGACCAGCTGCTGGCATAATATTGCGATATCCGTGTTATGAAGAAGACTGCCTACATTTTATAGCCTACACAATTACATTAGTCCAATAAACAGAGCAAAAATAGTGGGGTCTGCTGGAAAAAATTCCGAAGTTAATGGAACTTTTACAGGTTGTTTATGGGTGCTGTGGGATGACTCTGTCAAGTTTTCCAACTCGAGGACCCTGTGCTAATTTTGGTTGGGCCGAAAAACTTCAAAATTTTCGGACTTTTGTTGGTTTTTCGCCTATAACTTCTAAACTATGCGGTTTTGAACCAAAACATCTGTTTCAAAGTTGTAGAGCAGTAAATTTTCAACAATTTTGTATCCTTAAACTTCTTCTTAAACCTAATATTAACCGAGATACAGCCGATCAAAGTTAGAGAGATTTTCTCAAAATTTCAAAAATTGACACAAAACCTTAGTTTTTGGCCCTCTAACTATCAATTACCATCAGTTCTACGGTAATTATGGTAATCGCTCATCAATATTGACATGTTGGAACACGCGGAGGGGGGGTTCCTCTGAGTGGTGCAGTCCTCTTTAACCCTACATCCGGCAGACTACACTATAGTGCAGTCAATCCGTGCCGCGACAACACATTTGTAACGCGTGATTGTATGGAATATTTCAACCACTAAACACCTTCCAATCTCAAAAAAAAAAATATCATTGGAAAGGTAATGTTATGTTTCAAACTTTAATTTTTGTATTTACAATTTCTTTCTAAAACTTATATTTGCTTGTGTAATCATCGTTTAGAAATTTTACTTTTCTAAACCGCTGACGCGCGTGACAAAACTGGGTGAAACAAATCACTTTTTGTCACATTTCTAAATCGTATAATGGCATTAACCTGTTTCGAACAGAATAACTGTATACCATTGAATTCGTAAACATCTGGTTTTGAAAAATCTGCCTTCCAAATTTTCGTCTCTCTTATAATTTCAATGTTATGGTATGGTTATGCCAGAGCAGTTCGCAGGTACAATGTACATATCTACTGAACTACATAACAATTTACCAAATTACTTTCAAATAAAGAAGCTAATGCCAGACGTCTGGATAGTCTTCATAACTTGGCTCATGAAGACTTGTTACTTCTATGACAACATCAGTAATACTAATTTGTTTCACCCTACAAACCATTAAAGACTCTTTGTTGTAAGTGTTCGTGTAAATTAGGTTCTGCTTGAGCACAATAACAGTTTAGTTAAAAGATGTTATTATTATTAATTGTATTATCTATTACATCTTGTTTACTATCACCTACTGTCGATAGCATAGTAAACCAACCACCAATAATGAAACAGCATTATTAAGGAGCTTCAGGAATAATATATTTAGGTGAAAAGTCCAGTACAGAACAAAAGTCCTGCAACTGATACAAAATTATGAAATCAAATATTAGACTTACCGTCTTCAATATTCCATTTGTTCGTCGTTTAGAACGACGGCCGTTTCGGTTGTTCAACCATTTTCAAGTTCATTCGGTTTCCCTTCGTCAATTTTGAACACTTAATAAATAAACATGAAAACACTTAATACAAAACATTTACACGCACACACGAGTTAAAATTGTTCCTGAATCACATCATCAATGAACCATACCGCGCGGTGTCTTGAACATTACTGCAGCGGTTATTTGGTTGGAGGGGTTGTGTGAAAATATTACATCGGTGTAAGAAAGGAAACTTCATGAACGCATTGGAACAGTATGAAATATACAAGAATTTCAAAACTGACAGTAGTTCGTTACTAAACGAAAAACTAAACTTCAGTTCCAATGCACTATACGACACCGTGTTATCACTAAGAGATAACACACAACCCCTCCAACCAAATAACTGCTGCAATAATGATCAAGACACCGCGCGGTACGGTTGGTTCATTGATGATGTGTTCAGGAACAATTTTAACTCGTGTGTGCGTGTAAATGTTTTGTATTAAGTGTTTTCATGTTTATTTATTAAGTGTTCAAAATTGACGAAGGGAAACCGAATGAACTTGAAAATGGTTGAACAACCGAAACGGCCGTCCTTCTAAACTACGAACAAGTGGAATATTGAAGACGGTAGGTCTAATATTTGATTTTATCAATTAAAAATATTCGGAATGGCGAAAACAAATAATAATGACTAAATCGTGATTTTACTTTTTCACTATATAACCTAGTCGGTGTATGTTAAAACTACCAGTAATTTGCAATACGGCTGATTTTTTTTTATATAAGTACCTTCAAGTATGTAGATTGATATAAATAAATGTTTACCAGTCTATCGATTTCCCAAAGTCGAAAAAAATCGATTATAATTTTTTTTATATTCCTTAATATTTCGAGCTGGGATCAAAGGTAAATACAAATAAAAAATACCATCGTGTAGGGGAAGTATTTTTTCAATAAAAAAGGTCATATGTATTTCTTTCCTCCGAGCAATGGTTAGTCTGGAAAAAATTCGATAATGCAGGTATGTATTTTGCAGCAGGGGAAATCACTAAAAGTTGAAATCTCATTCATATATGAAGCGTTGGCTCATTCTAAATTGGCTGAATTTTAATATAACGAATTGAAACTTGACATAGGAGTTAAAATATATATTTTAAACATTTATGCTGAGTCTCATCTTTTTATCTTGAAAATGACCCGATCTAGAGCCATTTGACTTATCAATGGGTTTCTCGATTTTTTTTGACTTTGGGAAATCGATAGACTGGTAAACGTTTTTTTATATTAATCTACATACTTTAATGTATTTATAAAAAAAATCAGCCGTATTGTAAATTACTGGAACTTTTGGTCTAAAATTACCCCTACCGACTGGCCTAATACTATAGTATAGTGAAAGTATAGTGATCGTAGAAAAAATCGATGTTGAGATTTTTGTGGAAATATCCGTTTTGGGACCCCTTGAGTTCAAAAGAGTAGTTTTACAAAATATCTGTCTGTATGTCTGTATGTATGTCTGTATGTATACAAAGCTAGAGCAAAAACTATTAGATCGATTTCAAACAAATTTGCTGTATAGTAGGGCTGTATAGATGCACGAAAAACGGTTTTGAAAAATTTTGAAAAACTACCACCTTATTGGCAAAAAAACCCAAAAAATCAGTTATTATTTTTTTATAAGAAAACGCCTCTAACGATTTTGATCACATTTAACTTATTTGTAGCCTTTATGTACCCTACCATATGCAAAATACCGCATGTTTCTAAAAATTTTCGTTTAGCTAATAATGATAATATAATGACTGATTTTGGGGTTTTTTGACCATAAAGGGAGTTGTTTTTCAAAATTTGTCAAAACCTTTTTTTATGCATCCATACAGCCTTAATTGACGTGTTTGGTGCAAATTTGTTCGAAATCGATCGAATAGTTTTCTCTCAAAATAATAATAATAATATTTATTAGTTAATCTCCTACTTTAATAAATCACCTCTCCTACTCCACCTAAAATTATTATAAAGTCACAGTGAATCTATTTAATAATTTAATTATGTTTGTGAGTAAGAATGTGCCAGTTCCTCGTACCGTTTATTTTTATTTATGTAAATTTTCCAGAATTACGTAGCTATACACGTGTCAGTATGAAAGCTGCAAAGTTTAAGTTATATATGTTGAAATGGTAAAAGTCTATTTTGTTTAATAAACTAGATAGAATTGTAATGTAAACATGTACTTCGTTAAAACAAATTTCCAACAAATTACTCCTCTTTCTTGTTATTTTTAAATATACTGTAATATGGATTGCTATAATATAAAAAGGTTGTTAAACATTTAATGTTTGTAAAACAGTGTTATTTTTTAAGAATTTACAGCTTTTGCACTTACCATACTAACTTATTCTATTTCTTTTTTACATATCAATAAACTACTTTGTTTTGTCTTTATGGAGAGAATTTTTCTTTTCACAAGTCAGAGATTAACAATGTCTTAAAGAATAAGAATTCTTATTATTATGATTTCAATTTTAAAGTTTCTTACAATAACAACTCTATATTCTTTTCTGACAGTAATGGTTATCTGGCTCGTACTGTTCACTCAAACGGCAAATCCAAACCTCATCTTTTATTCCCTAAGATTTAAAAAAATATATATATTTAAAAATTCTTTTACAGACATCTATCTGAAAACCTCTCATAACTTAAAGAAAAATAAACAGATGTAATGATCGAGAGGCATGCTTGCAGTGTTTGCCTTACTGCTACAGTTATACCTTAAAGTATTCTTTACTTACTTTTTTCCGTAGTTAACTTGTTACAATAGGCGAACATGTGTTAAACATGTCTTCTGTTTTAATTAACTGTTAAAACACATATTTATATATATTTGGTGGCTTTTATTTTAATTTTAACTATAAACATCGACATAGGCGTGCGCAGCGTGGGTGCCGTGGGTGCCGCGGCACCCACAAATAGGTCGAGATTTTTTTTTTAATAAGAAAATTACTGACTGTACACATTACTTAATGTACGTCAAACTGACAAAGATTTCACATATCATTAAGGGCCTCTTAAACCGTTATAACTATTAGAATAAATAAGTGTGCCTACGGTATTATAATCATAAACAATCCAACTTTGTATAGTAAATCTATGCTTAAAAACGGTGTTTTCAGAGACAGTATTTTCAAAAAATTTTTAAATATACCCGGACCCCCCGTTTGCTGGGGGGGTATTTCATACCCCCTCCCTCGAAGGTCTGGCACCCACAATTCCAAGACCCTGCGCACGCCTATGAACATCGATATTAAATCATATTCTACACGCAATTCTACAAGTGGAGAGTCGAAAAGTAAGGAGCAGTGGACACAAAATTGACTTAATGACATCGTAAATAATCTTACGTCTTGAGTAGGCTAGTATTAGTTTTAGAGTATTGAACGTTTATCAAATAACAAATATTTTCAAATGTCGAAAATTCAGGAGTCCTGATGAAAGCAAGCAAGAAAAGCTCACTTGTTATTTATTAAAGATAAAATCTAACGGTTTTTTTGTAAGATTTAACAATTATTCCGGTATGTATAAAATATTTCTAACTTGATGTAGCCATTATCCCTTTCAATGAAACGACAAACACGATTGAATTTCAACATTTTCATAATTTTAAAATGTTTTTGGGAAGCATCAGTTGGAAGTTATATGTAGAAGATTGACAAATTAGTGACAACTTTGTAGGCTACTATCTCCTAATAAAATTTGAGCTTGATATTATAATAGTAAAATGAACTAGGTCCCATACAAAACTCCGTTTCAATATAAACTAACATGTGGTGATTTTTCTTACGTCTAATAAGAAGATTTGCTCGATAACATTTCCCCCAACATTACGAAGGAAAACATAGAAAGTCAAACAACCTGATTCATCCAAACTACCTGGAGACCTTGGGATGTAGCTCAGTTATAGAGATGCGGTGTTTCAATACGACACTGTCAGGCATGTCATAATTAGTTATAGACTTTGGCGTTTTCTCTCATTATTAAACTTTAGTTTGTTATACACAAAGTAAGGAATTCAAGTAAAAATAAAACAATAATAATCAAAAATCTAGATGGTATAAAAGTTTCTCTTTTTGGCTTAGTAATACAATAATTGGGTAAAGTAAAGTGTTTAGAAATTATTATTGATTCTGTCGAGGAAACCTACATGTAAAGTGAAATGTAATCATGAATGAAATAATTGAAGCTTTCATAACTACTGGGGTTGCATGTTTATTTAGGTTCGTGCTTGAAGAGAGGGTGCTGAGGGAACTTTGAACTGTAATGTCACACCGCACAACCATCAAATGAGATTATAGCTAACTAATTTTGGAACTAAATATGTGTTTTATATTACAGCAGGAACCATATTTGTGATAACGTAATCAAACTATCAAGAGCGGTTCCTTCTTAAGAGCTTATGGCAGGAGTATTTTAACCAAAGTTCAACACTGTATTGCCAATGATTTTAAAATAATGTTTCAGAGCTTTATTGTTATTGTAACTGAATGTGGAGTTATTCACCATTACTGTTTCAGAGCTTTGTTGTTAATGTAACCGATTTGGCAGTGGTTTGGAATTAATGTTTCAGAGGTTTGTTGTTAATGTAACCGAATTGGGAGTGATTCACCATTACTATTTTAGAGCTTTGTTGCTATTGTAACCGAATGTGGAGTGATTTGCAATTAATGTTTCAAAGCTTTGTTGCTATTGCAACCGAATTGGGAGTGATTCACAATTACTGTTCCGAGCTTTGTTGTTAATGTAAACGAATTGACAGTGATTTAGAATTAATGTTTCAGAGGTTTATTGTTATTGTAACCGAATTGGGAGTGATTCACAATTACTGTTTCAGAGCTTTGTTGTTATTGTAACCGAATTGACAGTGATTTAGAATTAATGTTTTAGAGGTCTGTTGTTATTGTAACCGAATTGACAGTGATTTAGAATTAATGATTCAGAGGTTTGTTGTTATTGTAACCAAATTGGGAGTGTTTCACAATTACTGTTTCAGAACTTTATTGTTATTGTCACCGAATCGGCCGTGATTAGTTTTTACTGTTTGACAGTTTTGTTGTTATCAAAATTGTAATTTCATTGATTCGTAATTACTATTTCAGAGTTTATATTGTAGCTAAATTGACAGTGATTTGTTATTACTGTTCCAGAGAATCGTTTCCCGGAGTAAAGTAAAGCAGAAAATATAGAAAATGAAAGTTGTATGTTTGCTCACTCTGGTCATTGGAAGAAACCCCAATCAGGATTTATTGACCGAGCCAAACGAGGTCTCCGTTTTAGCTCAACCGTTCGGCATTTCGTCTGTGTGTCTGTCTGTCTGTCTCACGATTACAGCCAAACGCCATGACCGATTGTAATGATTTTACATTGTATTGAATGTTTCAATCCTAGGCCAAGCGATGTATACATACGTTTTCTTTCCATTTTTTATTTTTAACCATTTAAATAAAATAAAAATTGTGGCCGCACCGTTTCTCTGTGTAAGTTTTTTCCAAAGCCAGTTTGTGGCTTAAATGTAAGTCGAATTTAAAAACTAATAAAACTTCCCTTATAGAAAATTTGATGCTCTACAAAATGTTATTCTTAATTTTTTTCCGTATGTTTAACTGTAAGGTCACAAAATGGCCGCAAACTTCAAATTTGTTAAAAAATTTCCAATTTTTTGTATTTTAATCATGTTTTTATACGTTTATTTTTTAGATATCTTCATAAAACCTTATAATTTTATGGAAAGGCACGGAGAGAGAGAGCGCGCAACCTGATGTCTTACTCTTCCCTGCGTGCGGTACGTCAGTGTGGCCGCTGTGACTGTGAGTGAGTTGTGGAATGGGAGCCGAGATAAGGAGCCCGATTGGCGTTGCGTCGCAGTTACTGAGTTGTAGTCCTTTAAGGGTCGGCTCTAGTAAAACGGAAAGCAACCTGCGACTCCAGCGTAGCGGCGGTAGGTTACGCGGACATTGCTCATCCTAAATCCATTTAAAACCCGAAATTGTTCAAATAGCGTTTTCAAAAAAATACCAAACTCTTGG
>JAGFPH010007263.1:49104-59677 GCA_018207615.1 Philaenus spumarius | reverse complement strand
GCAAGGAGTTAAACAAGTACTTTCTGCGCATAATTATATATTATCACTTCTAGGAAACAATTACTCTATTGTAAAACCTTTAGACATTTCGTGCATATATTTAAAGACATAATACCAAATAATGAGGCAGATAGATTACTTAGTTTTTATGTGGAAAGTCTGTTTAAAATGTACTTGTACAAGAAACCCTAACATAATTGAGCATATACATATACATTTAAAACACAACAACCAAAAAGAAAGAACTGACCTTTCCATTGTTGCCAACATGGATCTCCTAAAACTACTACGAAATTAAATTATTATTTTCAGGTTAATAATATAATAATAATAAATAATAATAATAATAATAATAAATGTATTTAATTCCTCAATCTGCTACAAATTAATAACAATCATTCTTTTTTTGATACATAACTAAACAAAAGTCACCAAAATAAAAAAATAATTAAACATGTGTCCAAGTTCAAACACTGTAATAAACTTGCCAAGACTGATATCAACGTAACACTAAATACATAAAAACTAAATAAATATATTATAAGATTTATACATACAAAAATAGGAGAATTATACATACAAAAATAGGATAAAAAACAAAAGAAATATAGTCTTGCTTACATTGATCAGTCAAACAAAACACAAGAACAAAAGAATGTTGGTGTATACAAGATTATCAGAATTATAAACTACAAACTACTTAGCATTTTAAAGTATATGTTTTATACAATCAGAATGAGAAAATTTAGGGCCTTCAAGGCATTTTGCCCATTTGAAGGTTCCTATTTCTCAATATTGTTGTTTTTTAAGAAGCGTTCAGATAGTAAAAGTAAATTACTACTAAAATATTATTTTTTATTTTTTTCCGGCCACTTTAATAAACTTTTAAAACATATTATAATTTATTAAATTCAAACAATTAATTGTTAACTAAAATTTGGTGCTTCCAATGTAAACACTATTCCAAAAAACAATATATCCATAATTAAAAAAGAAAATAAACTAAACTTAATAAATTAATAACAATTGGAAATTCATGAAAGGACAAGTCTTAATAGGAAAAATACACAACAAAAGAAAAACATGTAAAAAAGTAAAATAAAAAAAAAATAAATAAAAAAAACACATCTGTGTACTACTTTGGAATGTCAATTAAAGAATCAAGGTTCTCCAATGTAAACAGCCATTTTTTTAGCTTCTTCAAAAATAAGCTAATGCCATGTAATTGCTTGATTTCATTAGGTAATCTATTGAACATTCTAGGCGCCATAAAATTTATGGTTTTAGTATAGAAAGTGTTATTAGGTTTTGGTACTTGGAATTGATTCCTTGTTCTTAATTTTTGATTATACTCTATTGAATTTTGATGTAAGTTACCACTTTTGCAATACAAAATTTTTAAAACTTTGTACACAAAAATATATTTAATTAGCAAAATTTTTAAATGTAGAAAGAGAGGACGCGAATGAACAAATTTACTTTTCCCTAAAATTAATCTGATTACATGTTTCTGTTGATAATATATTGTGTTTAAGTAGGTGTTATAAGTACTGCCCCAAAAAATTATTCCATATTCAATTCTGCTCTGTATCAAGGAAAAATACAATATACGCAAGATTCTTTCGTTACATAAACTTCTAAGGAAATAAAAGTACCGTATTACATTGTTAATTTTATTTTTCAAACTAATTGTGTGGATTTTCCAATTAAGCTCACTATTAACATGAATTCCTAGATACTTTATATTTGTGGTTCTGCTCACAATAGCACACTTATTTGTCAAACATATGGTTTGGGCTCCAAGACACTCAGAACATCTATAATAAATTTTTTTATCAAAGTGAACATCCTTCCTAAGACTAAAATTGATATATTTAGTTTTCTCTGCATTTAATAGCATATGATTGGTGGAAAACAACCACTGTATTGCTTCTAAATCATTTTCAATGTTTGATTGTATATCATTCCAATTTGAGTGTGAGTAACAAAGAGCGGTGTCATCAGCAAAAGAAGTTAAATTTCCATGTAGCCTCCCATTACATAAATCATTTATATAAATGATGAATAATATTGCACCCAACACCGAATCTTGGGGTACACCTTGTTTTATTGTGCCTGGACGTATTGTTTTATAATAAATCACCGTGATGACGGTATGGCAATGGGTAACTACGAAAACCTCACATAAACTTTAACTCATATGAACCTAGTTTTGCCAATATTTTTATTGAGGAAATCGAGAAGAAAATAATTGAATACTCTCTAACTCAAAATATGGTTTAGATAAGATAACGATACATTTTGTCGTATTTCTTCATGGTAGTAACACATTAAAAATCTTTAACTAACAACACTTCTGAGTTCATATCATTACCCATGGAAAACGAAGTAAATAATGTATTATCTATATTATACGAGTGTGTTCAGAGAGATAAGTATGTCTTAAAACTTCAGTTTATAGATAGAAGACAAACACCGGTCTTTATTTAAATTACCATTTTATACTAACCATCTCCATTCCGTCAAGGAAGGATTACTTTATTTCTTACTTGATAGAGCATACAATATTTTTTCTGATAAAAAACAGCGTAATCACTGAACTAACTCGCATTAAGCCTGATCTAAATTTTAAAGAGTCCAATTATGAAAATAAACCTCTAGCTTTATGACATTTCCATATTTGTTGAGATTATAGGAAAAAATTAAGCGCATAGAAAGAAAATACGAAATTAGTAAAACTTTTAATACACAAAACACTGTTATTCAACATCTCGTAAAAACTAAACCTAAAAATTGCTCACAGGACACTAAAAACTGTATTTACAGTATTAAATGTGTGTGTTATAGACAATATATTGGCGAGACAAAAATGCCTTTAAACATTAAGATAAAGTAACTTGCTTTTAGGCAAAGTCGATAAATTAAAAACTGAGGAAAATATGGTCTGAAAATCATTAATTAATTTAGAATATGCAAAACTCATACACCGGGAAGTAACTTAAACAAACGAAACATAATTGCAGCCTTGTATATAAAGCTAGCGAATAATAATATCAGCCAAACAAGCATAGAAGTACAGTAATTCCAATATATGGGTCCCATTATTAATAAAATAACTAACATTAGAATTTAATATTAATAGTACTAATAAAAACAAGCTGAACTTTTACCTGTCGTTTCTCCAATAACAATATTGAAGAATAATAATGTTACTAATATTAACTCGGTCTAGGGCTAGGAAACTAAAATTAATAAACACTGGGCCACTCCTATAGCCTACTGCCACTCCTCGTCACCCGGTCATTTGTTGTTGGGTCTCTGGTCTATCAACACATTTTGCCGTCAGGTATTGGTTTGTGTTTTTCTCTGTTTGTCATTTTGTGTCTTTTTGACTTCTCAGTTTACGCTCTAATATGGAATATGCAGATTTTTAAGGTTAGTGTTATATTTTTTGTTTTACATTGTTTTATGTAAGGTTGTCCGGCAAGTCGTTTATCTACAATATTAAAATTTTACATTTTTATGTACCTTTTCTCAGCAATTGTAACAGATAGAGACCTGAAATTTTAACCACATATTCTTCATTAGGCCCTACAGATTTAGACTTTATTGCTTTATAACTATTTTGAGATGAATCTTTTCCGATACTGTTTACCTTATTTATTTTTTTAATTTTAAAACTAAGCCTGTTATCAGTAAACCCTAAGTGCATAACGTTGTAAGATATATTGACGCTTATTTCCTCAAATACATAATTTTTGTTTATTTTGATTCACAATGACAGTTTGATTTGTCTCTAGACCCCGGCACGAAGAGATAGAATTAAAGGTTTATTAATTGCTGCTAGAAAAAATATTAATTAGAGGAAGCTACATACCAAATTTCATTCCAATCCGTTCGGTGGTTTTTGAGATTTCGTGATGAGTCAGTGAGTGGTATTTGGATTATATATATATATATATATATACAGATAAGGAGAAGAGGAGGTTACTGTAGACAATTTTACTTGGTAATTAGTTTTATATTCAATAATTTAAATACATTACCCCTATTTGTAATACAATGAATACAAAAACAACAAGAAAGTCTTGCGAAACTAATTAAATGTAGGTAAATAGTAATTCAAATATGTATAACAGTATACTTGCGAGTTTATATTTCTTTATATATGTAAGATTTTGCTTTTCATAAAAAACTGGTATAATTATTTAAATTTACTTATGTTAAAATGCAAAAACTAATCTATGTGCTACAGATAATATTTAAATATTTTAGTTAAAAAAATTAAATGTCTTAAAATATTACACTTATTTTATACAATTTAAATTATATATGCATTACATTAAAGTGAAGTATATAGTTTGGTTATACCTTTTGGAGTCTAGTGACAAGTGTTTCTGATTACACATTACTACTCCACTTGGTTTACCCATTCAAAATCAGCAGTTATCAAACTGTATTTAAATAGAACTTACCACAATAGAAATGTCTATCTTAATTTGCTTGCGAATTCCAGAATGTCATATAAATATAAACCAAATTTAGAATAATAAAGAATTGAAATTAAATTACAAAATCTTACTTTCTCGTAAACTAAAACGTATACCTTATTTGGGCAAATATAAAATTGTGTAACCTACGCCATTGCTAGATGGTTTGGATAATAAAAAACTCATGATATTTTATTGACTTTTTCTATTCCATCCCAAAACTAAACATCTATTTTTAGTGGTCTAAAAATGTGAACATTAAATAAAAATTGTAAATCGTTATTTTTTAAATAAATTAATAGAAGGGTCCATTGTAAAAGAGTATTTTATTTTAGTATCTCAGAGACAGAATAAACATTTTACGAAATCAATATAAAACCTTTGTCAGAATGACCTGAAAATATTTCGTCCCAACGAGACATCGGTACTAGGTTTATATGGTAGAAAAACTACTTCTTTTATTTATGCCTTTAATATCTTTTTTCTGATAGGATTTGATTTATTTACTTAAACAGACAAGAACTCCGATATTTAAAAATTAATTTAAATAGAGATAGTTTTAGAGGTTATAAGATTAACAAATACAATTGTGTCCTGTATCTGAGCTCAGAACTTGGTCGAGAATATTGATTCAACTGTGTGCTGAGTCATATGTTAGTTACAGCTAAAGATAGACCGAGCCTGGAATAAGATCAATGTTTCCATACCTCAAATACAAAGTTATAATTAGTCTCTGTAGTGAAGTGTATTCAGTAAGATTAATTAGACATTGCTTACATAATTTCCTATAGTATCTGTTCAAATTTGTGAAAGAAAGATATTGACTAATACATGCAATATTATTATACCTTTCATGTATTTATAAATTTTGCTTTTTTAATTAGTTTTAAACGTAGACATTGAGGACACTATATAGGTTTGTCTAAAACTTACATATGTATTTGGTCATACCTTTTTTAAATTATATAATAGTTTCATAAATCAAACTTATAGGCCTATAATGGTATACATTTCATGTTTTATAGTTTTATAAATATGGTTTAATATACAAAATACTTTACAAAGTGATACAAATTTCATAACTTTAATTGTGTTTTTTTAATACTCCTAAGAAATTAATTCTGCTTGATTACAATGTTAAATCCATTAAAGGTTATTTAATACGTATTTGTTTGACCCAATATTCATTGGAGATCTAAAACATTAATTAAATATCATTGTTTATTCGGAAATAAATACAACATATTAATGATGTAATAGCGGTGCATGTATTTATGTATTTGTTTACTTTAGATTGACAAAATAAAATAAAAATAAACAAGAGTTATTTGAAAGTAGGATGGATAAATAAACCATATGTATTTTGTTATTAATTCTTTATTTCAAAAACATTACTTCTTTAATAAAACCTTAAACTCAGTAATTATGACTGGTAAACTTCGTTTTAGTATAAGAACTTACAATGACATAAGACAACTAATTAGCAACAATACGATAAAAAATAAAATTAAAATTGAAATAATGTATTTTAATTAAACTAATAACTTTTAAATTAAATCTGTAACACTAGAAATTACTGCTGCCTAGAGTGGAAAAAACTCTACCTAACGAGAAATAATATAATTTTTCTGAAGAAAACAAATTTTATATAAATATTAAAAACTTATGAAAATATGGTTAAATAATAATTTTTTATTCATGCATTTGATCATAGAATTATAAAACAATAAAATAAATATCATACGAAATTTCTAAATATTGTGTGAAAATGAGAAGTGTCTTCTAAAATGCACATACTATTATATTTAAAAAATAAAATACAACTTTACGTACCCCTCTTACATTTAAATTTCAAGAGATCAATTTAAACATAAAAACACGAGACACAGTTTTGATAGTATTAAGTAAAATAATAATCTTTGCCACAATCTAGATACAAAATGTAACTATAATATGTTTAAAAATTGTTCTCTAATTTAATTAAGTGTTTAGTTATTTATAATAATAATTATTACGAACAAGATTTATATTCCTTTTTGTTAAATAATTAGTTTATGTATTAACGTAAATGTACATTAATATTTCTTGTTATTTGGTCAGGGGGTTCATTATATACCCACGTTAACAGTTCAAGGCTTTAAACATGTTCTGATTAAGTTCTAGCATCTTATCTTAATAAGTAACCAAAACAACATCTTGAGATAAATAAAAGATCTCTACGGAAATACAATTTTATTCATTAAATAATATTACTTAACAAAACATGTATTTAATTATATTTGCAAAGGAAAAATACGAACATAATTTACTGCCAAGAAAAAGAAATAACTATATGGTTTCAGTAAGCATTGATTAATGCTATAAGTAAGCTAATAATCTACACAGACACATACATAAATATTAATTTTAACTACCATACAATTTAAACCTACGAGTTATTTTTTTCAGGTACACCAAAAATATTTTAAATTTATTATAACCTGCTCTATATATTATAGGAAACATACAGTTGGCACAATTATCTTAATGAAAAACCAATATCTAATATATATAGTAGGAGAGACTAATTCTAGAAACTTTGTTTTTGCTTTGATTAAGGTATAATTAACAACCTTCTGGAATTATGAAAATACGTAATGAACTTGTCAAAACTATTCAAGCTAAATATAACATCTAGATCCATTGTAAAATAAAATAATATTAAATCAAGGTAAAATAATAGATAATTTAAATATAGTGTTTGGCACTCTTTTAGGGCACTCTAAATAAGTAGTGTGTATTTTTAATAAACAATAATATAATTTAGATTAACCTTACAATCGCATCGCTTAAAAACAAAGAATTTTTAAAAACTTAGATTAGACTGTCTTAATTATTATGTGTGTAAAATAAATTTAAATATATCCTTTATTTATTCTACTGATAACAATTGATTTATAATCGTATGCACTTTAATACTATGCTATAATACAGAATGTATTTTTTTACGTGCGCTACCGTTTTTATCTGGTAAACTATAAATCATACAGCAAACATTAAATGAGAAAATTTCCTTATTCAAAAAAATAAAAAATACGTTGTTAAAATATTTGTTAATGTCCGCCATATTCCAAAATGATGGTCAACTTTCCAACTTTTTATGGATCATCTTGTTTTTTATGATAATAATTTGACAAGTTATTATAATTAAAAAGTATGAAGAGCATTGTGGCGACAAATTCACAATGATTGATTGAAACCCCAAACCACAAATAGAAGGAACAATAAACAAGCCAGAATAGTTTACTGGCTTTATAAACTAGTAGTGTTAAAGCCCTCTGATGATGATGAATTAATCATTGAAATGTGCATAATGATAGTACAATAAACATAACTTTTATTAAAATGTTCTCATATTGTTTTTTGTTCCTTCTATTTGTCGTTCGGGGTTTCATGCAATTATTGTGAAGTCGTTTTAAGAATTTAGTTTTCTTCGTTTGTTTACGACTAATCGTTTAATAGTTAGAGTGATATAAAGTTTTTAAAACATATTATAAAAGCGGAAGATATTTTTGTATGAAAACTTTTTGAAAAAAAGAAAACGCTCTTAATAGTAACAAAACATTGTTTAGACAAACAATTAACTTTTTAAAATCAAAAATAATTTTTATTATTTTTTGTAACGATAATGCAGACTGACTAGCATCATATGTTACCGGCACAAACTTCATTTTTCAAGTGTGAAAATTATGCAGTTTTGTCACTTAGTTACTCTGTATTGTGGGATTTTAAAAATAGCAAAGACCGTATATATTAATTTTTAAAAGTTATTATGTTTTTTGTCTAAACAATGTTTTGTTAGTGTTAAGAGCGTTTCATTGTTTCAAAACTTTCCACACAAAAATTTACAAACATTATAAGTACATATGTTTTAATTTCTCAAAAAAGCAAGGAAAGGTTCCCCATTTAAAGTTTGCTTTTAGATTTATTTTTTTACAATATATCAATAATTGCCCATTTAAAAAAGACACCTCTTACTGGTTGACAGCAATCCGTGTGCATGATAGTAATTTAGTTAATAATAGTAGCAAAATGTTAATTCATGCACTTTAGAAATTAATTATTTACTGTTTTATATTTAAACATGTCTGTGTTTTCAAAAAGGATGTTAGTATTGACTATGGATAAATAAAATTAACTAGACATAATGGAATAAGTTTTAATTATAACTATAATTATAAAACTAAAATTTGAGCATGCCAATAGACATTGCAGACTTATATCTTGAGATTTAAAAAAATTATATATTAAATGTAATATATTAAGAACATATTCAACAATTAGAAGACCGATGGGTTATATACGGTATTCTTCATTATGTATTACGTTTAATACAAACTATACAATGGAAAAACTGTATTGTTTTATCGTATTGTTTCGTGGGAGAATTAAAACAATACGAGTCTTTTACATAAGAAGGACAAACATATTAAAAATTCGTGATTTTCGTTATTTTATTGAAACAGTAATATTAAATATGTATTTATTATTAAATGTACAAATTAAATACAAATTAAAATTTACAAACTAAAGATAATTGTTTATTTTTAAAAGTATACTTTATGTTTAAAGTATACTTTAAAAGTACTTTATGTTTAACTAAAAGTAATATTTTTTAATTGGGTTTCTTAAGGTTTAAATTAGATTGCACATAATAAAGAATTTTCTACCATCAAGGCACGAACTTAAATTAGTTTTTGATCTACATTGGCGCTTCGTGTCCAAATATTTTCATTGTTAAATTAATGTTAGTGGAGTTTGCAGGAGATTGGGCAATTATTCAAGTTTATAGCCTCTTATCTTTAATACAGACTGTATTTCAGAACGTTTTAATACAAGGAATAAGAACAGATAAACCAAATGATAGCAAAATATTATTTAAAAAATACTAAAATTATAAATTTTAATTAGGTAAAATATTTTATTAATTAAGATATATTACTCAGCTCCATTTACAAACTAAACGTTTTGAGTTTATTCTATTTTTAAGATTAGCTTTGAATCAAGTTGTTGCAAACTCTTGTTACAACATTTATATTAAATATTTAAGTTTATTTACAAACATTTACACTTATTCCTACATTCTTCTGTATGTATCGTAAACAAGTTATTTATGTTAGAACAATTACATTATTATAACACTAGCTAATTGAGTAATTTATATTTCATATAGTAATTTTTTTGTGACAAATATAATTTAAGAGCCCCTGACTTTCAAAGTTACTGGTGATATTCAGAAACATAGTTTAAAATAATTTAAATTATCAAATAAATAATCACTGAATTATGACTTCAAATAAATAGGATGTTATAAACATTTTGTTGTTGTTTTTTAAACATTGATTTTTTCAATACAATAACTGAGTATTTAATTAGAAATCATTATGCGTATGTTCTTGTTGTGAGGTTTGTAAATACTTATGTGGCAATATTAAAGTTTGTGTTACAAAAAACTATATTTTTTATATGCATTGGTTTATACGACATAAGATTATTTTAATTAATTTTAAGTTACAACTAAATATAGTGGAGAGCTTGGAGTGAAGTTGTTAACTTGAACTATTAAATTCATGAAAATTAGTTTCGAAAGGTATATTGTATACTAAGAATGTGGTCATGAAGGTGCTTAAACTGACAAATGCGTTAAATATTTCGTTCCATAATTAAGTTTAAAAAAAAGTTTTTTTTTAACATACGTGACAATATTTTGTTTGTTATGAGAAATTTGTAAAATCAATAACTTAAATACTACCATCAAAATAATGTTCAAACTAATTTTATGCACTAGGATTCAAGATTATTGAAAACTTAATAATATGCTTAAATTAATATATCTTAATACAAAATTCTTTATATTATTTTTTAAATTAATTTACCAACCTTCAAATGGTCCTGTTAATTTTCCCTCTACTGCTGCTGGGTCTAATTAGTTTCTACACAACTCTGTCACTGCCGAAGACGAATTTTTAAAACGATGAACACATTAAACAAAACACTACACGGGGATGTGGAATACTACCCCCCGGAAAACTACCCCCCCCCCC
>JAGFPH010007263.1:30482-49004 GCA_018207615.1 Philaenus spumarius | reverse complement strand
GGGGGGGTAGTTTTCCGGGGGGTAGTTTTCCGGGGGGTAGTATTCCGGCGACTCCACTACACAACACATAAAGTACAAACACGTAATATTCACCATTAAAGGGTCGTTAAATGATTAAAATGGGACATATCTTTCCACACAAGCACATGCGGGTGGTCTCGAACGCGAACTGAACTGGAAAGAAACAGATAGCCCGTCATTGCACTGTAGGGTTGGTTGCATAACTTGCCGGTGTATTTAAATCCAATATAATGTCGAATATAGCGTTTTATTTAAACTGTATCTGGTCATTAAGTATGTCATGTGGTTGTGTTTTAAGGCTTTGTAAATGTGGAACTGTTCCAGTGTGTCCATTTGTTTAACTTTGGAGCATTTCCTTAGAATCTCCATGTCTTTGTTTATACCATTGGTCAAATGATTTGAGTCAATCAAATGTTCAGCGTACGTGAAAGTTTGGTTAAGAATACGTTTAGGTAAATATTCTCTGTATCTATCTTTGAACGTTCTTCCCGTTTGGAAAATGTAAAACATGTCACATTCGCCACAGTATATGTAAACTAAAAAAAAATGGTTGTTTTCTCTTTCGAATGATTATGTTGAGGGCTTATTTAGGGTAGTTGAAAGATGTGTACTATAAATGTTTTATGTATGTTCATGTGTACTTACAGGTGTATTTTGTCTGTGTTGTTCGTGTTTTGTTTTTTTCTTGGTTGTGGAGTTAAAGAAATTGTCTTTTATTTGTTTCGTCCAGGATTCCATAACTGAGCTCCAGCACACGGACAAGGAGTTAATTAACTGGCTCCGTTGTGTGTTATGTATATGTTAATCCCTCCTCAGCAGTATCTATTTTGTTTAAGCATTAATTACATTTTGTTTTTATACAGGTTTTTTTCATGATTGTTTTAGTTTACTTTGTTTATATATTTGTGTATGAGTTTTGTAAGAGGTTGCAAGAGGATGGCATAATAAAAAAAATATTTGATTAAAAAAAAAAAAGTTTATACACACCGCTGCTTTTATAGGTGTCATCATCGGTCTTGTGCGATTTACGCAAAATAGATTCCAAGTTGTTGACATTTTTGTACGCTATAGAATAGCTGTGTTTGTTTAGAATGTGATCTAACGTGAATTGAAAATTCCTGCTATATTCGATGGAGACGTATTTTTTATCAGGTTTGGTGTGTTTGGTCTTAGTTTGTTTGCGTATATTTAATTCTGTCTACCATGTTGTGGTGGTATCCGTTTTTTGCAGCGATGTACCTAATGGTGTTGAGTTCGTTACTAAAGTCATGGAGAGTTAACGGGACGGTTCGAAGCCTCCGTATGAGGTGGTGGTACGCGGATGATTCCAACTATTGTGAATGGTTGCATGGGTTTTTGTTGGTTTTCTGTAAATGTTAAATTTGTGCGAACCGTTGAGGTTAGAAATGGACAAATCAAAGTAGTTTAAAATTTTGTCAACCTGAACTTCATAAGTGAATTCGATATTGCTGTGAATTTTATTTAAGTGATTAGTGAACATTTCAATCTGTCTAATGTTCCCTGTGTAGAGACATATTATGTCGTCTACGTATCTGTAGAGTATACGATGTTTTGCCTATATATATTGTTGTCGATCACTATGTGCTTGTTCTCGAAATCATTAAGGAATACCTCTGCCAAAATGCTGGACAGAGGAGAGCCTATTGCGAGGCCCTCATTTTGGATGTAAAACTTGTCACTAAACTTGAAATAATATTGTTTCATAACTATTTGAAGTAGGGAAATAAGTTCGTTTATAGCTTTATTTCTCATGGAGCTATTTTCCTTGAGTTTGTTTTCCAAAATGCCTAAAGGAATGTTTTCTCATATAGGAATGTTCGTGTACAAGTTAGTCCAAAGATATTAAATTCTGACCATGTTGAATTTTTACATTATTTATATTTTCTATTAATTCAAGACTATTTTTAAGACTGTGGTTGGGTTCGAATTTTATGTTATTTCTTATTAATTTCTCAATATGTTTGGCTAATTTATACGCAACATGGTAGACAGAATTATAAGCAAACAAACTAAGACCAAACAAACTAAACCTGATAAATAATACGTCTAAATTTAATATAGCAGGAATTTTCAATTCGCGTTAGATCACATTCTAAACAAACACAAAAAGTACAAAAATGTCAACAACTTGGGATCTATTTTGCGTAAATCGCACAAGACCGATTATGACACCTATAAAAGCAGTGGTGTGTATAAACTTAATTGTGGCGAATGTGACATGTTTTACATTGGCCAAACGAGAAGAACGTTCAAAGATAGATACAGAGAACATTGACCTAAACGTACCCTTAACCAAACATCCACGTACGCTGAACATTTGATTGACTCAAATCATTTGACCAATGGTATAAACAAAGACACGGAGATCCTAAAGACATGCGCCAAAGGTAAACAAATGGACACACTGGAACAGTACCACATTTATAAAGCCTTAAAAGCATGAAATACTTAATGACCAGGTAAAGCTTAAATCCAACTCTATATTCGACATTATATTGGATTTAAATACACCGGCAAGTTATGCAACCAACCCTACAGTGCAATGACGGGCTATCTGTTTCTTTCCAGTTCAGTTCGCGTTCGAGACCACCCGCTTGTGCTTGTGTGGAAAGCTATTTCCCATTTTAATCATTTAACGACCCTTTAAAGGTGAATATTAAGTGTTTGCACTTTATGTGTTGTGTAGTGTTTTGTTTAATGTGTTCATCGTTTTAAATATTCGTCTTCGACAATGACAGATTTGTGTCGAAACTAGTTAGACCCAGCAGCAGTAGAGGGGAAATTAGCAGGACCATTTGAAGGTTGGTAAATTAATTTTAAAAATTTTACAATAATTTTCCAGGAAGTAGGAATCACAACAATAATGAATAATATTTATATTAGTTATACCAGTTACTTAAATAGCATAACTATACTCGTATTTCAGTTTTGAAATAAGTATATGGTTTCAGCAAGATAAAACCATACCATACATTATTTTAATTCTTTAATAAAATAGATTAGGGTTTCCTTATTTCATATTTTTATATACTTATGATGGGTTTTTCGATCGTCGGCGTACAAGGTTCTGGATCCTAGTTATACCATTTACGATTCATTATGTCACCCCTAGTACTTATAACGTATTGGACTGGTCACTAGAGGTAAACACCGCACATTTCGATTCGTTTGGTATCTATGATAGGAACTGTAACTCTCAGTTAATTTATAAAAGTAAGTCTTGAAAACTATACCTACTTTCTTCACAATAAAGTATGATTTCAAATAATGTATCAGTCATTTTACAGCTCTCTTTACCGCAATCCTAAGAAATATGCTTTAACGGTCAATAAGCTTCTAATCACTGACTTCCATAAAAAGCATAGTTCAAAATGATAGGAAGAGTTTTATTAATTCCAGAAGAGTTTTAACTGATTAAGTGGTATAAAATGCGCTGAATTATAGCACCTTAATTAACAGGGATGACTGTTGACATATTCATATCTGGGTGTGTGAGTGCGCGTGCGTCATGACTGTGTATGCGAGTGAGTTTAATATTTGCAAATGAGTAGTTATTTTACAACCTTCGTATAAAGTTACATTATGTATAATACGCACATGAGATTCCCAAGACAATTTTTATTAATCGATTCATTGAATTACTTTTACAAAAAGGTTATATATTATTTACTTGCTATAAATCTACAGAGACATGACTAGAATGTATCAGTATTATATAACTTTATCCTCAACGGACTTGCTTCTTGTTCAACACAATTCCTTAGTGTAATACATATTAAAGCCTAGATTTGGAAAAAAAAACTCTATGTATGTCCTAATAAATATACATATTTTTTAACAAACTACTTTTTATAAGTAAATATATTCCTTGTTTGTCCCATTTTAGACTTCTTTCATTTAAATTTTAAAACGGTAATAATATGTACATATATATATTGTACATAATTATTATACTTTTTACTTCATAAAAAAATAGAAATGTAAGATACAAAATATATTTTACATTTATTTTATACAAAAATATTACTGTAGAAATATAAAATTATTTAACTTTTTGGGGTTTTATGATTTAATAATATAAAGATATTGAAATCTTATATTTTGTTATACACTAGGGACTTTACTCCTGCTCGCTTCGATAGTCAACCCCTACGGTGACATAATTGTGATGCCAATGGAAACATATTGTATATTTTGGTATTTTACTAAAATTATGATTGATTATGACAGAAGGAATTGGATATAGGTGGGGGTAGTTGTGAACTGTACAAAATGTATGACATATATCTAAATAGACTTACAACATTTTTCCACAATTTCCTTAATTATGTCAAACAAAATGAAAATTTGTTTTATTTTTTAACAGGCATTTTCAATATTTTTAAAATAAAATGTAGCCTAAAATATTTTCTGAAAAGTCTTCTACATTTAAGAAGTAAAAGACATGTACATAAGTACAAGTACATGTATAAGTTTCGTCAAATTCGGTTCAACCAACATAGAGATTAGCCCGGCAAAAAAAAAATACAGACAGATCAAAAGTGTATAAATGTGTGTTTAGGTTTTGGTAATGTGTGAATAATCTTATGAGCTTAACAAAAGGCTTATATTTTGAAATCACAGTGAGACACGATACATTTTATTTATATGTAATATTGATATGTCAAATTCTACTCTCTGTTCACTATTTCACCAAATCCAATTAACTAATTACAAAAAAAAACTTTTCACACGGATTCCTCTAATTACCTAAAACGCTCACTAAGAAATGATTTAAAAATTTCCAACTTCTACGATGGTTAAAAATAGGGAAATAATAAAATGTGGTGATATTTAAACAAAGAAATTTAAGGCACGCATTCTAAAATTTAATAAAAATCTATTAAAGTAGAAGTGTTTTTTCAATATGCCCTAAATAACACTATCGTTAATTATTTAATTTAAATTTTTGTAAAACTACTTAAAAGTATCAGATATCCATATATCATAGAAGATATAATATACTGTGTTCCTGCCAGTTCTCATCAAATCACTGTCCTCCTATGAAAATTTTTTACAACTATGCCTTATTTTTTGTTTTGCTTTTCGAAGACAATTGTAGCTAAAACATAATTATGCTATTGCTAACTTAAACAAATTGAAAATACGAACAAAATTTAATGGGGGCAAGTTCAGATTGTTTATATTTTGGTAGATTGCTTAATTATGATAATTAAATCATGACTGAAATTAATTTCCTACATTTTTATAAATAACTTGTTTGACTATTTTGAAAGAAAAGTGACAGAGAAGTAATATAATTAGTAAAATGTATAGTAATCTCTTAAGCAATTCAAAAAGGTGCACTGGCATCAATGAAAGCTTTCAAAATCAGAAATGTTTTTATAAAGTGCAAAGGCCAGCGGAATCAATTACCCGGAAAATCCTTAAAACTTAATATGTGTTTAACTTGTTAAACCGGTTTTAAGTACAGTAATTAGTATAGAAGCAGAAGGATTGAACAAAATTGCCATTTAACACCAAATTATTTCTACATTTGCTAGTTTTGATTTTACAGAGAAAAAACATGATAAGGACTTTGTATCAACTATTATCAGTTTACAAATTACCCTTCCTCACTTACAATACAACTTATTCCTGTCCAATATCACCTAACTTAGGAAAGCTCTGGAATCAGTTCCGTTCCAGCTAAGTTGCTCTGCTAAGTTGCCCACACACATCAGAAAATTTATCACCGTAATTTGAATTGTTTTCCTTAATTTGTGTTTTGTGTTTGTGCTATCCTCAAAAATTTTCTTTCGCTATTTAGCTTTGACCATGGTATAGACTTGTGTTAGATTGTAAGCTTTCTTTAAATTTGTACTCCAAACTTTTGAACTTTTAGTTGCTCTTTTGTTCAAGCTTGTTATATTTTTCCTCACAATTTTCAGAGCTGAACATACAATTAACTAGTTTTTAGTTCTATTTTGAAAATATGAAACCGTTTTCATAGCTGCAAACAAAGAAGAATAGTCTGTAATTATCCGAGAGAGTATGTGTGGTACAACTTGTATGTTGACCGTTTCAAAGATAAGGGATTAATTTGGATTTGTTATTACATATGCCAAGAGGGACTTAACGTAGTAAAAATGATTTTATTAATTACATTCAAAGTTTTTAAAACCATCATAACACATTTAAACTATTATACTTTCAATTAATCCAAAGACCTGATATTTTACATACATTCGTGATAAAGGAAAATTTAACCAATAATTTTAAAATATAAATATAATTTAAACAAGTAATAATTACACTGTCAAATAATATAACCATGCTATATCTTGTTCAACAATCAAATTGACATTTTCCGATAGACAAGTTTGTAAGAAAATATAGCCTAAATTGTAATGAATACTTTCCGAAATTCTAAAGTGCTATTAAAAATATACATTGTAAAAACATATATTGTGATTAAGATTCATATTTATTTTGTTTTTATAGTATCACAAAAGTAGAACAAAGTTATTTGATAATGTTTTACTACCGAGATATTTATAAATCATTAATAAAGACTAAAGATAATTAATGTTTGGGATTTATTTCATGTTTCAATTATTGTGCTTCAGAAGCTGAGTAATTTTATCTTCAAACTAATTAGGTCTCTGTTCAACGTGTATTATACAAATAAATTATGTTAACGCAATTTAATTACAGGCAGCTAACTAAGTTTACTATATAAACAATATGCAGCTAATAATTAATTAATAATTACTTTAATACAGGCAATTACTACTGTAGAAGCATAACCAGTTTGTACAAGCCCGTCATATTAACGTGAAACACATTTATCATCAACGTTACGAAACTGTAATACTTGAGCGTCAATTATCATAACGATAATTACAAATAAGTTGCATCATGCTTTAATATTAAGTAAAAAGTAGTTTTAAACTCTACCTGCCAAGACTTGAAATATTCGGTTTGCTCTGGTCATTATGGGAGCTATATTTTAGACAAAAACCAGGAAAGTAGTATTTAAATGTTGCTGTACATATCCCGAATGGTAAAGAGATGTTGTTTCAAAAGGTTAAATCGTTGTTAATATAAAACAGTAAATATAAAATATTACAATATAGACAATGGACTATTCTATTTAAAAACTAACATGAGTTTAAAACGAGTATTTTATACAGGGTATCCCACGAAGAAACGGAGAAACTCTTAGGACTTGTTCTTCAGGTGAAAATAACAAAAAAAAGTTCATATAAACATAGGACCGAAAACTCTTCGTGTCCCAGATATCCGCCATTTTGGTTATTGTGCAAAATAATTCATATTTAGAGAAAGGTATGACTGATTGAGCTAAAACTTGTCATGAAGCTTAACCTAAGAATGATATATCTCAAGAAAAATAATCAAATCTTGCGTTTCAAAATGGCGGATGTTTGAAAATTTCAAACCTAAATAACTCAAAAACCGTACATTTTAACGAAAACTGTCAAGATACATTTTATGTAAACCTTTTGATTCCCTATCGGGTAGTGTAACTGTCAAAACAATCGGATGAAGGATAATAGCTAAGTTAAAGGTAATGAAAGCAAATTTACATACAATATTGCTGTGTTTACTGTGTTGGTATAGTATGCCGGGTTGAACAAACCAATTATTACACATAACTGAAATATTATTCTTCATCCGATTGTTTTGACAGCTACACCACCCAAGAAGGAATCAAAAGGGCTACAAAAAAGTTGTCTCGACTTTTTTCATTAAAATTTACGGTTTTAGAGTTATTTAGGTTTGAAATTTTCAAACAGCCGCCATTTTTAAACGCAAGATTTTATAGTATCGATTATTTTTCTTGACATATATCATTGTTCGGTTAAGCTTCATGCCAAGTTTGAAATCAATCATTCAAACCATTCTCTAGATATGAATTATTTTGCACAAAAAACAAAATGGCGGATATCTGGGAAAAGAAGAGTTTTCGGTTATATGAACTTTTTTTTTCCTATTTTCACCTGAAGAACAAGTCCTAAGAGTTTCTCCGTTTCTTCGAGGGACACCCTGTATATGTATGTAAAAAAAATCATTCAACAAATGTATTTGAGCTTGTATCGAAGATAGCCTATATTTATAACCGTCAACAAACCACAAACATTACTTCATCAAACAAATATAATTGTTTTTACTAATTGCCATAAACTTATTAATTTTACAGATTCTGAAACCAAAATATTTACTTAGTTTAAAAACGCAAAACAAAACCGTCACTGACAAATGTTTTCACTAGAAAACCTTGAAGGTTAGTGTAATGTCAAGGCTTGTGAGTGAAATAAAGCTTATAATAAATGTATGAATGTTTATAAAATAAATAACAAAATAAACAATAGTATAATACCAGATTTATTTCAGTTATTATTCAGCCGTTGTTTAATGTTACCGGATCTATGTTACAGCGTTGCCAGTTCTACAAGTTTAAAATACATACTAACTTAAATTGAACAGTTTCATGCTGAAAAGATTTACTAATGCGATAATATGTCTAATAGTACGCCTAAACTATGATTATTCCACTCATTACTCCTTCTAGTGAAAAATACACATTTTTTTACAATGTGTGTCTTTATACACATCATAAATGATTTATCTACGGTAATGATTTAACAACACATGTCAGAAAAAAGTGGATGACGACAAACAGTTGTAGCCTATTGATTTTGATGTTGTAAAATAGATTTATTGAACCAGTTAGTTTCGTAAGTTGACGTGGGTTATTGTATTAGATAATTAATAGTTAGTTTGAATATGTGCAGATTTATACTTTTCAACTAAACTTAAAAATAATATATTGGTTGCAAAAATCTAAAAACATATAAACAATGGTTTGTTTTGTATACAATTTTAATCTATGTTATTCCTCATTAAATTTTTAGGATTGAGGTTTAATTTATACATTAACAACAGGGTGGTTATATTTGGCTGTTTCGCCGGTTTATAAGGCATTATAATACCATCAGAGTTAATATTTATTTGTAAAATTGTAGTTAACATTGATTGTTGATTTCATTAAAAATGAGTTTTATCAATTTATATAGTATAGATAAAAATTTAGTACTATTTTGGTCGATAATACAGATCGTATAAAGTTCCTTTACTACTTTAGAATCCTAAAAAAACTATTGCGGTAAAACGTAATTTCAGCGCTTAGAGAGTACTTGAATGATGACGAAAATAAACTTAATGCTTGTTTGAAGTTCTTTTTATAGAACCCTTTACTATTTTAAGTGAATAGCATCAATACCAGATAAGAAAAAATTTAGAACGAGTAAAGATAAGCTCATTTTGTTTTACGTTAAATATCGTTTAACTGAAACTACTTAGCTTAGCTGAATGGATATGCTCACTGTTGGTACAGAAATCAGATAACCTATTTGTTTCTATTTCTATAAAATATATTTTGTTTAGATTTTTATAATTATTAGTGTTTTACTAAATGTTTTTTAACTGTGGTTCTTTTGTATGGTATTTTAATTAAATGTGATTTGAAATTGAATATGTATTAAATAATAACTTTAATTTTTGGCAGAAACATTTTTAGGAGACAAATTTTAGAATGTATTTATATATTTATCTTAAAATTTCCTCCAATCATACGAAATAATCTTTTCCTATGGTTTCTAAAGAAAGAAATCTTTCAAACTCCTATTAATATATATGATTTTTACCAAATTTTATATTTATTGTACCTTCTTAACTTTAAACATTCATAAAACCTGTAACGTTTGTTACTAGTAACCAAATATAAAAGGAATTAAAAACTTTCAGAGTAAAAGTGATTGTGATTTTACACACTCAAACTATGTAAATGTTAAACTCTAACTTCAAAATGCACCTTGTAAACTACAAAATTAATAATTAGCATATATATTGTAAATAGATCTTGCTTTAAATTTTTTTTTGTTTTTATAAATTTTCTAACTTTATATTCACATTAAGGATTAATCTTTATGAGACATCTAATGTACAAAAACATAGCAAATTGCGTTTTTTGCAATCGATAGGCCTAAATTTCAGCAATCAAGTATCAAATATTTCCTCATGCAAAATGCTTCAATTTGTACATCCATTACATACGCGTGCTTTATCGTTTAAGTACCTTGTTTGCAATATTAAAATGTTATATTATGAAGTCATAACAAATAAGAAAATAATGGAAAAATGTTTTATTAATAAAAGGAAGCATGTGAATAAAATTAAACTTAATCAATATAGTTATATTAAACTTAAATTTGGCTTTGTCGTACATTTGAACGAAACATTTTTTACAATAAAGATTCAGTAAAATAAATTGAAAAATATGTTGTAATCCGAAAACAACATGTTTAAAAATTGGATACAAAATAAATTTTTTTGTAAATGTTTTTTTTTTAAACATTTTAACGTTGTTGTGTAGCCTACATTATTTTTAGTGAAATAATATTAAATATATGCTTATGACACTTATAGATTCTTAGACGGGTGTCACCAGTGTTGTAATTCTGGATTACAACATAAAACTGCTTACATTTATTTTGTTAGTGCATCAAATGATGACGAATGGAACATCATGATGTAACATGATGGAACATGATGTAATATATGTACTTACACCGTCAAACATTTACTATCTATTTGAATTTACTTACTAATATGTGCATCAATCAGAAAGTTATTTTACTTTAAGCAAATTAACTATAAAAACATAAAAGTGCTTTACTTTATTAATTTTTTGAATTAAATGCAGGTAATAAATTACTCTCTGCAATGGATTTCTTATCGTGTTTTTATAGAAGTTATTTTATATTTTACAACATATAGATTTATATCAATAAAACTAAAAACAATTAACGTTTAGATTTTATTATGTGTTTTTATTATTTACTTTATCATTGGTAGTGCTATGAGAGCAATATAGTCGTTCCATAAAATGGTTTTGCACTTTATTGTCAGTAATAGAAATACCGTTAACGTAATTTAATTTCAAATAATAAAATATGTTGAAAGACTTATTTTATACTTTCAAAATGACTATACACAATCAGTAAAGCTAACAATTGTATCAAATGTCATTAATAATTTAAGGAACATAAATTATTTGTCAATATTGAAGTTAGTTGCAAGTTGTATACAAACATGTATTAATAATATTGTAACAATTTGATTTAGGTTTCCAACATTTATTGTATAAATGTATTTATTGTTCAAGGGTGATTTAAAAAAAATTGCCACCTCTATTATTGAAACAAAAGAAAGATGCACAAAATCTGATCTGTGGACAGTTATTAAAAGTCGAGGGAACTTTAGAAAACCTAAATACAAATTCAAAAATTCAACTCCCCTCCTTCCACTCCACTTATCAGAAAATGTATTGTAATGCACACTTCTGGCTTGAGATGCATCAAATTGAAGCCCTTTAAAAACATTAAATTCCTGTGATAAGAAAATAAAATGCAGCTAACGCATTCGTTGGCAACGCTAAACAAATTTATTTTATAAGTTACTGTTATATTTCTTTAATTATATTTAAAAGGCGTAAAAAGATATCCAAAATATATTTTTCCGTATTTCATGAGAAACTTAGATTTTTCTTTTCTAAAATACCGACTCATATCACCTCATGGCTCCAATTTTTGATGAACCATATGTCTTGAAAAACATAAATTTAAACCGTTAAAGCATGCATTCCTATGGAAGAAAGTACGTAAATTGATTTTGACGTTAAACTGAGTACAATATCAACTAAGTTTTCAGGATACAATTTAAGAAGTTAAATAAAAGTGCATTATGCAATCAATGACATACTTATATTTTGTTGTCAATGCATAAGAAACAGGTTACTTGGCTCTTGTTTATTTCAACTTGTATTAAGTTATTATTTTTATAGTATGGTATGATAACCTATATATATATAAAATTTAAGAAAATAATTTACAAAATAAAATTTGTTATTGAAGCGAAAGATTGCGTTAAGTCTAGTTTTATTTTTTTAATACAAAAAGTATTGTTTTTAAAGTGCTTTAATTGATATATCACACTCAACTTGTCTGATTTTATAATTTTGAAATGGGGTGGTAGGAAAGGGAGGGTTTGGTATTTTGTAAATATGTTTTCTATGTTTCTCCAAAACTGTGAATAACTGCTCCAAGATCAGATTTTGTAAATCTCTCCCTTTGTTTTTTATAATAATTATAAAATTATAATTATTTAAAAAAATCACACTATATTACATTAAAAGCTCAATCTCAATTTATAATTAATAACATTTTATAATTAAATACAAGTTTTGCTGGAACGTGAATATAAATTTATTTATGTTGGCACTAGATATAACTATTATTCAAAAGTTAATAGCAATTTGACTTTTGATTATCTATAATCGTAAATCTATAATTTACGAACAAACTATAATTTTTAAGAGATGTTAAATCTTTACAGCCTTATAGTTTTACTAATCTTTAAGTACCTAAATATCTGAAGTAGTGTTTTTTATATTAGTTTTCTCAGAGTTTAACTAGGTAGTTTTTACCGTCTATGTAGAAAGACTATTTTAATTTGTATTTTTAACAAATTAAGTAGAACAAATTTAAGTGATAAGTGTTTTTACTGCAGTTCCTTTTCAGATATTATGGATTTATAAGGCTGTTGTAACTTTTATAAATTATAGTTTTCAATTTACATAGGAAATAAATTACGAGAAAATAACAGTGTGTCCGATCATGTATGCAATATGTTTTCCTAATGTTACATTTGTATACATCACCAGAAGCTTGCAATCACACGTATGTATTTTATGTAGGATTTACGATAAACTAACATGAACCCTGAACCTCAGGAGAAGTTCACTTATTGTTTACTATAATCAAAGATGATGATGTCTATTTGTGTTAGTGTATGTGTGTGTGGGTGTGTGTGTGTGTTATTTTTGTTATGTATGACGAGCTCCTTTGAGTGAAAGAAGAATAATTATCTGATGATGGTGACTTTTAAACTAGTCATAAGAATCAACCCACTTGAAGTCACAAGACGGATCTACAAGTTAATTAATATATTATTATTAATTAAAGATTGTTTGGAATCAATATATTATGCTCTCCCTTATATTTATTTAAATGGCTGACAAAACGTAAGATAAAGTTTAGAACCGATGTATGAATTATAAATTGTAGGAATATATAAAATAGTAGGCCTACTATGCGATGTTGATAACATTATAATGAATGAAGTCATTTTGCCCCTGTTAGTTTTGCATACGTTGTTTATCCCTGATTTTCCACACCAAGATAAATTAGCATATCAACTTCTGTAGTCTTTAATTAAAGCAATCGCAACTAAAACGACCGCATGGAAGAAGCAACTATAACCGCATACCTTCCTTAAGGCCATGAGTGACTTGAGTGTGTATATTTATAATAACCACTAATAAAAAAACCTCAAGTTCAGTAGATACACATTTTCGTCAAGTTACTATGATAAAGCTAAGAAATAATAAAGGGATACCTTTATGTAAATCATTAACCAAAAGCATATTTATTATGAGGATAACAAGAGAAGAACTAAGCATGATATATGGTATGTGTATTGACTTTTGTCAAGAAATCTAAACTGCCAATCAACAATAAACTACTGATATCTTGAAAATGTAATCAGTACTTTTAATTGTTAACATATTGACGTTGTGAATGACCTACTCTCCTCTAATAAACGGATCTAAATAGATTACGTTAATTCATTTTGGTAAATATTGTTATTTCTTTCTTATAACAAATGATGTTAACGAACTTGAATTTGCATTACATTTATAATTACGTATGTTATTTAGCAACCAAATTTCCTTCTTAGTTGGGGAAAAATTTTTAATACAAAACATAAAACTACGAGAGATGTTTTGAACCGAGAACTCCACCTCCTGCAGTAGTGTCACAGTAAGAGGAAACACAGTAAAAGCTTCCTGGACAGCTTCCTGCATTGGCAAAGACTATAAAAAACATTTATTTCAAAAGTAAATTTCTACGAACTAAGGCGTAAGTACCTTATTTGACATTATAAACAGAGTTCATAACGCCTCCTTTTTAATTGTATAACATTATTCACACTACACCTAATGCATTTCATTAATATTTAATATTTTCTGTAAGTATTTTGTATTTTTAATCCCAAATAAAAAAAAAATTCTTGTTGAAAATATAGAATGCAAAAAACTGTCTAAAAAAATGATATCGTTGGAGGCCAAACTTAACATACACATATATATAATATATATTGAACAAACGAGTAACTACATAACGTAACTACTTTGAAACAATATACATTAGCAGATTAAAATTAAAAAGAAGATATTTTTGGGTGCAATGACCAATGAATGACACATCAAATGAGAGTATAAATACAAAAAAATATATCTAAATTAAATTTGTACGATGAAAATGTCGTATTTAATTTTGAGCAGACCTAATTTTCTCTAATTCATTATGCTAACCTTGTTTTACTGCTATCCTTTCCTCATTTCACCTTCGAAATTCCATTCATTGGCAAAGTATAGTTTAAAACTTACATTACCTTGAAATCAAAAATAGTTCAAGGCGACAATATATGTACTTTACCAAATACTTTGGTCTCTAATATAAAGTATCGTATATAGGATATCACGTTCGCTACCGAAATTAATGTAAAAGTTTTCGTAATAACATACTAGTGTCGCATTTTTGCGACGTCCGGTTTTTATTCACAAATATAAACCGAAATGTGCGACGCCTGATCAAATTGAAATAGACTAACATAGCCCATTTGTGGAAGTATTATTTGTTTCTTAAATTAATAGCTACCATGTATGGTACTAGTCTATTTTAAAGACCTAAATTATTTGTATCAGTATGTAAGAAAGTGTACCACAATTTTTATTTATAAATATATATATTCTTCCTAAATTTGTTCAACTAGAAGGTTTAAACTCCAAATTTAAAAACTACACATTTTAATTAATTAGGATTCCTAATGTCCTATATGTTGTAAATATGTTTCTATTTTGATAAAATATGTATCTAATATTTATAATTAAATACACATTTTGATTTATTTCATATTTTTAATAAATTTGTTGAATTTGAAGGTTCAACCACTAATGAAAAAATGTAGTACAATTTTGGTCTATACGTGAAACTTTTTCCAGATATTCTTCAACATTTCTTACAACTTAATTTATCGGTAAAAAATATATATCAAATTTAAAAAAAAAGTTGTTTAGTTGAAACTTTTTTCATAATTTTTACCTTATTTATTTTTTATTTATACTAAGAGTGTTATACAAAATATATTTAAAGTTGTAAGATATATTGATGAATATGTGGTAGAAATGTCAGATTTTTTCCTATTATGGTTGCTGAGAAAAAAAGTACATAAATATGAAAAAATCTACTTTTGGGAAAAGGCAAGTAAAGTTAGCTTACCTTGTGGTAATTTGTAAATATTTCTCGCGCTAAGCAAAACATTAGTTACACAAATGTTGTATATGCAAGTTGCTCGCCGTATTTCTCCCGCTTATTAATTAAAAAATAAACAGAAAATATAGTCGAATAATCTTTTTTTTACGTGCCAGACCTGAAATTAAGGAATTTATAAAAATACATGGTTATCAAAAGGCAAGGCTGATTTAATCGCATTTTTTGTAATCGAAAATGATACAGTTCTCACTCAAAAAAATGTGAAAATATTCTTGAATTTTTTAAAGTTTCTGTATATAAATGGACTGTAGTATTTGAGCATGTGTGTATATACGAACTGTAGTATTTTAGTATTTTTGTGTATTGTAGTATTCGATTAGGTGTGTGTATATGTACTGTAATATTTAAGTATGTGTGTATATAAACTGTATTATTTTAGTATGATTGTGTCTGTGTACAGTATTATTCGAATAAGTTCGTGTATATGTACTGTGTTATTTGAGCATGAGTGTTTATACGTACTGCATTATTTTAATATTCGTGACTATGTGTTCTGTAGTATTATATTAGGTTTAGGTGTATTTATATGTACTGTACTATTTGAGTCTGCGTGTATATACGAACTGTAGTATTCTTGTATTCGTGTGTATGTGTACGGTAGTATTAGATTAGGTTTGTGTATATGGACTGCAGTATTTGAGTACGGGTGTATATACGAACTGTAGTATTTTAGTATTTTTGTGTATGTGTGCTGTTGTATTCGATTAGGCGTGTGTATATGGGTTACGAACAAACGCCGAATTCGGAAAATGGAAGAAATTTTTACTCGAAATGATCACATCGTTTAGTGAGCATTTTATTCGGACATTGGCCGAAGCAAAATTTTTCGAACTAGTTGTGGATAAAACTAAGTACTCAATTTCCCACGTCAAGTTTTGAGTACCTAGTTTGCGCCAACGCCGACTATCGTTTCTCACGGACCATAGATGCAGGACGAGACATGTTACTACCACCATCAACTATTTCTAGCACTTCACCTATCAACATCAGTCACTGTCGTAATACACAACTATTTAAGTTCTCTTCGTTTAGTGCTAAAGTGCTATGGGTTGACTCATTTTAAAGTGCTATTGTGTTTTGTGACTCTGTTTGAAATTTATTAATCATTTTACCAGATTTGGAAGAGCTATCCAAAATGGATGGCCCCACAAGTCATAATTTCTGAATTGAGGGCCAAGATATGAAGAAATCATAAACGAAGAAAAGGAGGCAAAAGAGTATATGAAAAATGGTCAGTCCTTAACGTTTAAAGATTAGAGCCGAATCAACCGGTTTGATTTCATAAAAATTTCCGATAAAGAAATGCTAATTGATAAAATAACTGGAGAAATGACAGATATTAGTGTACATAGGCTATCCGGCATTTGCGGAAATTTTTACTTCGGCAGTTGAGTACTTACGTTTACCAACAACGCGTTCTGGGTATTTTGCTTAATCCAATGGCAAAATAAAATACTCCGCGATGTGAGCACTTCAGAATAGTCCAGTCAAATTAGAAGTTTACCTTGCAAAAGGTCTAGTAGTATATATTATTTTTTTTACCTTGTATATACTGTCCGCGAGGCACGAGATGGTCCCTGGATCCTTGCCTAGATTTAGTTTGAAGGCGCTTGTAGCTATGTGCCACGACCTAGTAAGTACAGAGCCGCCGTGAATGTCCGCAGCATCGTTATTCGACAAATGCTATTTAAAATCGAACGTGGCATCGTGGTACAAAACAGGAATTCTGCAGTGTTTTTTTTTAATATATATAAAAATAACATTATTAGTAGCAATTATTGGAAATATGTATGCAATTACTGCTGTGAAAGAACAAAATACATAAAATACTGTTCGTGTGTACGTTTACTTAATTATTATACTAAATGGATTTTAATAGATTAACAAAATAACAGCTGAAAAGTTATTATAATTCCGATTAGTAGTGTGGAAATAATATTAATAATATGTTTTTAAAAAACACGGTAAGAGTTTGGCATAGTATAATATTTTTGGATTTATAACTTTAAAAACGACAGAAGATTAAATTATTAATGAACAGTGTAATTATATTCCTTACAAATAACAATAAAAGAAAACATCAAGTAATAAAATGTATAATAAATATGATTATAAATTAACTTTATTTGATATAACTCATTTATTATACAACAACTGTATAAACTTATAAACTTCCTGCATAAACTTACATTCGTTCAAAATATTTTACAGTAACTTAAATTTGGTTAATATTATTGTACTTTATAGCGTTTTGATTTTTAGAACCTCCTTAACTGTATATTTTTTAAACTTAATTTACTCAATTTATTTATTTATGTAGTATGATATTTAAAGCGCCTGTAGGCTACTAGGTACACATTTTTAATTTACTGTATTGTTTGTGCTGATTTTGTTGAGAATTTAGTCAATAGAATTAATTTGAAAAAAAACCGGCTGTTTTAATTAATAAAATCCATTTTAACATAAGCCTACATGATCAATATCAATACTAATCTATATGACGTTATATTTTCCGCTATCGCGTCAGTCCCTGTTACTCGCCTTTGCGCCTGCTAAAAACGTGATACCGCGTGAGGACATGGCTGTTTACGGGCAGATCCAGGGACCATCTCGTGCCTCGCGGACAGTATAGGTAGGAAGTGTTCGAGAAAAAAAAATCAATTCTGAAACACTCGGCACAACTTTTGGCAGCCCGAAAACCACGATTTTTTGGCACTTTTTCAGTTTGTTCTGAATATCTCCAAAACGAGTGTTTTTTTAAAGGAAAACCTTTAAATTAAAAACATGGAGAACAATAAATTCCTACAAATTTTGGTTGTAATGTTTTTTTCTACGACCAATATGGAGCGCGCCACAGCCATTCAAAGATGGACCATTTTTCCAAAACTGTTCAAAATCTTAAAACTCCCAGTTTCCGACCAAGCTATGCTCAGTGAGCTTCATTTCTTGCCGTCAACAT
>JAGFPH010007263.1:17580-30382 GCA_018207615.1 Philaenus spumarius | reverse complement strand
AACCACACCCACACAAACTTCCCCTCTCGCTTCGATGATCGATTGTAGATGGGTTAGACAATAAACAGCAAACTGAGTTATAAATAATAATGTTCTTTTAATAAAGTTATTTTAATTATAAATGTTGAAATGTGATATAAAGTTAATAATCTTTTATGTAAGTAAAAGTAATTGTATACAACTTCACCCATGAGTGGAGCGAATGGCAGCAACTGGAGCGACAGAAGCGTTCATTTGGCAGACGATCAAGTAAAGGAAATGCATTCAAAAAATATATAAAAGTACATAAAATATAACATAAAAAACGTGTTTGGTTTGATATACGTACGTTTTAATTCAGTCACCTCTTTATTTTTTATTTTCTTTGAAGCAGGTAAGGATGGTTGTGGGAGAATAAAGTCGTCGTCTTCCTGATGTACCTGCTGCTCTTGCAACCAGTCGAAAATTTCGTATTCATCTTCGTCGAGTCTGAATTTAAAGGAACAGAATTGTTACATTCTATGCCTTGGCATGTTTTGCAGATGTTTGAGCACGAGCAGGCATGCAAGCATCCCACTTTAAATCCACAGGAAACTGTTTCAAACAGTGTTTTAGGGGCTAAATGTTTAGTGTTACGGATGAGGAATAGGCCGTTGCTGCCTGTCTCCCATCTGTACTGAAGAGGTGAGAGTTTCTTTCCTTGCCCCAACCATACTTAAACCTGATGGTAGGTTTTGAGTGAATGAAGACGAGCGGCGTCAGATGTTGGTGGAAGCCGAGATATGTTGACTTTTCCAGAAGACACTGATTTCTTGAATACCTCGTGTCTCAACAGGTCCAGAGGATTTTATGCAGATTTGGATATACCACCTGAATATATATCACTAAACACTATCACTCCTGCAGCAGCAATGTCATCGTGGCTGGAAGTTTCAACGTTAACACCGCTGCTGCCTCCTTCATATGGGGTGTGTTTTCTATCAAGTTGCAGGCTTTGATCTTGCCATGACCGAACATGGTGGAGGTAGTGCCACAGCCACTGAACGCATGCACGAAGAAGATACTGGCAGGGTCGAACCTATATGACTTTGAGGAATTCAGAGCATTACCACTCTTTTCTTTCCCAGGCTTTAAGAAGAACAAGTTATTGTGATTTTGCCCTAACCCAGCCATGAGCACAAGCAGGTCAATGTCTTCGCAATGATCATCACATTATTTGTTTGTTGGTCACTTTTTGTGTTGGCTTTTGAGATAGTAGTTTTGACAATAAATACGTCAGCATCCTCTTTTGCATGGATGAATTTAATACCACACACTTTAAATTCAACTTCGAGGAGCTTGATGAGACGACTCATGTTGTAGTCATTTCTCAAAAAATTATTTTGGGCAACCTGGTTGGTCATCGTTCCCTCAAAAACTACTACAGATGAAAAGTTTTTTGTCATGTGGCGTAGTCGCTCTGATGTTTTTGTACCCTTGTTATTCTATCCATTACAAACGATGACTACGTTTGGACCATAATGTTTGGTGAGGAAAGATGAATACCGTTTGGCTATTGTGAAGTATGTTGCATTCTGAGGCAGTACAACTTTAAGTAGGAGATATCCACCGTCGACGACTGCTATTGGTTGACTCTCTATGAATGTGCTTCATTTAATTGGGGTAAAAGCTGTGTACAATAGGGATATAATATTCTTTCTCATACCTTTTTCAGAGAGTAAAGACATTGGGTAGAGTGCAAGTTCATAAACCAAGCTGTATTACAAGTCTTTGTCTGATTGCTTATATAAGCACAATCTTTGGAATAGGGTAAACAGATCGACTGCATGCACTTTATTTGCTTTAACTGTGAAACTGTTTACAACGGATGCCATAGTTTCAACCTTGTTTCACTTTTTGAAAGTAACACTCTTGAAATTGCCTTGATCTGGCAATTTTGAAACCATTTCCATGCCAATCTCTTAAGCCAAATGGTAAATAAGCTTCTCAATTGAACTTTGAGCCACTGTTTGATTTGACTTTTTGGATGGTACGCTGTGTTGTGTAAATAGTTTATGTTGTCTAAACATTTTGACTTCTCAATTTTTATTCAGAGATAAAGTTTATTGAAGTTGTTTTTACTTGCTATTTGAAAATAAAATCCTGTTAGTTAAATAGGCTTAAAGTATGGTTAAACGCGAGAATTGTTTTTACGAAAACACCACCAACTCTGCTTCTATTGAAGGTATCCATATTACCTACGACAGAAACATGAAATAATTTAACTTTAATTTTACTCACCATAGCTTTACTCACCCCACAGTATTTTCTTATAACGTCTCCTTTTCATGCCGAGCTATTATATAGAACCAAAATGCAAATAGGAAAACCAGAATTTAAATGTCTTCATACATCAACGTACTTACTAACTATATTTAGATGTATATTAAGTATTACATAATAATAAATTATGACTTATCCCAAAAGTCCTCTCATAACAAAACGAGAGACTTAGCCTATGTTTCAAAGCTTGAATTTCGTAAACTCTATGGCGTACGTGTATTGATAAAAACGAAATATCCTAAAAGTGGCTTTTCGTAATAATTATAAATAATGCATGTCATTGACCTACACTTATCTAAGATAGATAGCATCATTTCCTATCTTATATTTATTCTTTTCTTCAAATTACTAAAGAAGAAAGAATTCTTTCGAGATGTCTTTCTGCCTCATCAATTGGCTAGAAAGAACAACTTATCATCTGGCTTGCGGAAATGTGTCTATATAAAAATGATTAAATATACTTTGTAAAACGAATTTATTCGTCCTGAATGTATATTCAATGCTTTTTATATAAGACATTTTCAGGTCGCTAAATCGTATGTTAGTGAAACAATTGCAGAAATAACAATACATAAATGAAATTCCGTTTCTGTATATTGTTGCCATAACTTCAATGGTTTTTGTGTTCTTCCATACTAAAATGCAAATGATGTACTAAATATGTAGCTGGAGGAAAAATGTTGTTTGTCTTATAGGAAGAAAGTATTTTAGTCGCCATCAAGAAAATTACTGCCACGCTGCACTCGTGCGCTGACATTTCCTGTCGGGGCTAAAATGTGATACTTTCCTCCCTTAAAAACACAAATAACTTTTTCATTTAGATTACCAGTATTACTGTTTTTGTCGTGTTAATTCACATTAGTCACATAAATAAATTTGTATTATCAAACTAAGTTTTAATTTAATGTTATTTTTTTGTCAAATAACTTACTAATTCTAACATGTAGTTAAAGACAATTAATTGGAAAATGGTTGAAAAAAATATGTTGCTATAATACCTAAACCAAGAAAATTATAAACAACTAATAGAATACAAAATAATAATGTTTTATTAAATTATAATAATTTATAATAATAGGATATTGCATAACTTAGAATAATATATAATACACAACTTAACATATTATATTTTCATTTAATTGAATGTATGTTAATATTTATTGTGAATGTTTGCAAAAATAAAAAGGTGAAAATTAATTTAGGCTTTGATAAGCTATACGGTGTCTGGGGATACGACTTTAGGACAATGGGTCCCTAAATAATAATAATACACAATAATTATGTTATCAACTTTTGAAAAGTTAACATTGAGTTGACACTTTAGCCCAGAAGTTTAATACAATTGTCATCTTCGCTTCATATTTGTATACCTGAGTTTAATGTGTTAAAACAAACGAACAGTTGATGGAATTAATGTTGTGGGATTTGTTAAATACCTTAATGGGTACCATAGGGACATATTTGGAAACATACTAGAGGAAAACACAAAATTTCGGAACGTTAGCAAGTCTTTGATCGGTTGGCTGGAAACCATTGATCCTGTCACTCACATCCAGGTACAGTAAATCTATTGGTAATTCCATGGGATTGTTACCTACCATGAATGAACAGAACTCTATCTTTATGAAAGTCTCAACGGGTAGTCAGTAACACCTAACCAAACTACTGTTCTTCTCCCGTTTGATTCAAAATATGCAAATTAACCCAACCTTTGTAAATTTTCAATAGCAAAAAAACCTAATTTATTGGGAAGTGTTTGTCATAGCCAACCTTACTTCCTTTACAATTGGTCAAACCCCTAATACAGAGATACATCGTTAAGCACTTGCGCCCCACCTGTCTAACATGTTGCAGTTTGTTCTCACACAGGCCTCCCACCTCTTTCTGAATCGAATGCTATATATTCAGTTGTTGTTTAATTGCCTTTAAAAATTCAATCTTTAATGATTCCTCAATAAAAAGAGATTATCAGGTTAGACAAAATCCATTAAAGCTTGAACGCCCAAGATCGAAAATGCATGCGAGAAGAAAAAATAAGGGACACTTAAAATCAATATAGAAAAACATCTTTAGGTAAACAAACATGCTTTGTGCCTTTATAGACAACAGTACCTGAGCAGCTTCTAGAAGAAAAAAATGTAGAATCTTTGCTCAATTAAAAGCATTGAATCATGGATTTATTTTCCCTCCATCCATGTAGCAATGGCTTATATGTTTCCAATATAGTATAAAATTACCTAAATTTTGTCAGTAGCTTATAATAGACAATAGCCTGTTCGTTTCCAATATAGTATAAAATTACCTAAATTTTGTCAGTAGCTTATAATAGACAATAGCCTGTTCGTTTTCAATATAGTAAACAATCCCCTTAATTTTTCAATATAGTGAACAACATACTATATTTTTTCAATACAGTAGACCTTCACGTAAATCTTTAAGATCATTAAAAGTCCGTAAATTGCTTTCATGATCCATTGCATAGAGTGAGCTACCAAATTTTTTACAGTCCGCCATCAGAAAAAAATATTTACATTACAAAATAAAAATGTATCAGAATTACAACACATACCGCAATGTTTTTTTCTTTATGAAGGTTGTAAGCCACGGATATATGACATACTGGAATGGGACCGTTTTAAACGATAAGACCCCTTTCACGTTGGAAATAATTCTCTATGGGTAGATGGCTTTTCAAAATGTCCCCCCTGCATATCACGGCTTTTTTAGAAAGAGATGGTGGTGCCCTCGAGAGGTGGTCTACAACTATCTGCACATTCCTGCACTAAAACGTCTTTTATACTAGTCAAAAATTTCCAGAAAGATTCCATAGCTATAACATCCTGTTTGCTTTCTTTTCACTTATTGTGTCTGGCTTGTGCTGACATTCTAGTGGTCTATTATTTTGTATTTGACATTAAGTAGGATGTACCACGATGTACACTGTCTGAATGCTTTTAATAAGAAGGTAAGACGTCCAGTTTGTCAACCGGTGCTAGCTCTACATTGATTACGTCGAAGTACACAGGAACATGCTCAGAAGCCAATACTCAGAAAGCCATGAGTGTAGGGCCTTAGACAAAATTCTTTAAACTCAACATTTTATGGAGACATCTAACATGATTAAACATGAAATCATCAAGGTGATAGTAGAGTAATAACGGGAAAGGTTTTACAGCTCAAGGTCTTTTAAAGGTTGATAATGCTACAATTAATTGGTAAATTGACTCTGGAACGTCTCCTACTTATTTTACCCTTAACTCCGATTCATCTTTCTAGATGGTACAGGAGGATATGGTAAAAGTTGCTCTTTCTTTTCATACATGCGTATGACCGAATCTGTCATCAAGTGGCAATTACTTTGCAATCTCAGAAATAGCTGCAAAAAATATGCCTGGTGATACCAAAGCATATACTAAGTTTCGTCTCCTCTCTTTTTAGGTCATGGAACTGGAGTCTGGAACATCACCAACGGCACCCAGCGAAGAGAGCTCATCCGAACTGCACACATCAGCTTACTCGATGAAACTTTTGTGTCACACCGTTTCAATTTGGATATTTTAGACCAATATATTAGAGATCTGATTAATATATATTATGTTTAAAACTCATTGTATTTGTATCCAAGTCACAAATTTGAATAAAAAGAATAATTTTATTTTTTCCGTCTGTGTGACTTTTATTTGTTTAAAGTAATTTACTTACTTGAACATGACGCATTTCGGAACCTTATTCCATCCTCAGATTCTCGCTCTAGTGAGGTCGTTAGCACATTAAAATAAATAAACAATCAATACAACACAAACACATTTAAACGCGCACAATAACACATAAGATATACTCCGCGTGTGCACACGGACGAATATGACCGGACACTAAGTACTTCGGACCGCTAATATGAATAACTTTCAATGTTTGTTTTTTATATCTATTGCTATTGCCTTGTCGTAAATCAAGTTGGAATGGAAGTTCAAATGGTCATTTAACATAAGCCCCGGACTTGTTTTCTGCGCTTTGTAAATTTCATATTCTTCCAGCGCGTCCATTTGTTTGCTTTTCTTACATATGTGTAATGGCTGGAAATTGGTGTCAAAATTTGAATATGAATGTGAAACAACGTTTCTGCTTTTAGGAGCTGAAACAACGTTTCTGCTTTTAGCCACGTAGTTCTTCTTAATGCCACCATGTTCAGCACCTCACAGTGCCTGCAAATTCCCAAACTGTAAAACCAGCATTATATGACAAAACAGCTGATTTGGCGAACAGCTGATCTCTATCATATTCTTTCAAAGAACGTTCTGGAAAACTGCCTCGTGGAACATTTTCTTGCTAAAGTAAAGACTTCCGTTCTGTGCAGTAAACCTTCAACATCTCAAACATTCATGTCGTCCTATTTCTGTTTAAGTTTTTTTTTAAAGTTCACCTACAAACTAAACATCTACTAGCCATGCTTTGACTTCTCAATTACCAGGTAAAAACAATTAACCTCACTTGCCTAACTTTACAGATAGTAAAACTAAATTATTCAAGGTGGATTTTTACTTTCCTTTACAAGTTTTACAGAAACACCTACTGTTGTTTAAATGTAAATTCAAATATTGTTCTAAGGCTAATTCAGTTGCTCAAATGTAAAATATGCTAAAGTTTGTATTGAGTTTATTAGATAATAATTTTGTCACTCCAAAACTCAATTTAATACCTGCTAAAAAGCCATAATCTGAATTTTTCAATATTTATAACTTGTATAAGTAATAACCTAAATTTCATGTTTTATATCTTTACCCTGTAATTGTTTTACTATAAATTTAATTGTTTTAAAGCCTATCAGAACATATGTAACATGTTTAAAGCCTTATATGGTAACATTATGTAAGAAGGAGTTAAAGTGTCTTTATACAATTGCCTGTTACAAAGTATATCTTACAGAGCCATTTTGAGTGCAGGACTTTCTGTGTTTCTCTGTTGAAAATTAAAATTTGAAATACTCAACATTTGCATAAATTAAAATAAATTGCAGTTGATCATATGTAAAAAGTAATTACATTATTTGTAGAAATATAAAGCCCTGTGTTTTAATCAAGTCAGAACTACTAAAGAACTTAAAAGTTTAACAGCCTAGCTGCATCATAGCCAAAACTCTCTGCTATGTTTAATAAACTCATTCTGGCAAAACTAATGATTGTCTTTTCTTTCTTTGAACTTTTAGTTTATGAACTGGTCCAAGTGTAACCTGAGGGTTTAAGAGAAGTTTGGGAACATTCCTTTCACCATGTAACTACCTACTTCAGTCTTTTCAACATTTCAAACTATAGGCTAAGTGCTAAGTGACTATGCTTAAAATAAACCGATAATTGTCATGTTTATCTAAATTAAAGGTAAAAACAGTGGTGTACAATACTATTTAAACAGGCTTATAAACTCAAAACTCATCTGTGTGATATCTTAAATGGCGACACTTGGTGTTTAAAACTATGTTTCCTGTAACTAGCTAGTAGTAGTTTCTTTAATTTTAAATATTTAAATTTATACTAGGGAGGAGAAGCTATAGCATTTTTGACTTTTAATCCCAAAGGGATTCTTTTCAAAATTTATATTTTTTTTAATTATATGAGAGACGTCTCAAAAACCTTAAACTTATTTTTTTGTATTATTTTAATTTTGTTTACTATTTAAGTTGGCCAACACTCTTTAAACCTAAAAGTATACATGTATAATATGTACATCTATGTAAATTATTTTAAGAAATTCTATTGTGCACTCAACAGGACTTGTGTCTTGCATTTTTTTTAAATTTATGATTATTTGTAATTTGCATAATATAACTTAATTTCAATAAAGGGTGGGTTTTCTTTGTTTTAAATTCATAAAAGGGAGGGTTAATTTAATAAAGCTTTGTATCTTTTATATTTACTAAGGGCGTATAATTTTGTTATTTAAGGGCACATAATTTTCTGATTAATAAACAGATTGTTTATTATTCCATTAACGTAATTTTCTTGTGCTTTACCTGTAATGAATAATTCAGATTCCAGGTTGTACTACTAAAGGTAAGCAGTTTTTTTATGCAGATTTAGTCACATAACGTTGACTTTAATATATGTGCCATCTTATCTTTTCCCAGTACGCTTTCCGACTTTTTTTTCTAAAATTAATAACCGATGGCACATGTAAATGGTAGCAGAGCAATTAGGTAATTGTCCGTGGTTTTTATTTTTAAATACATCTTTCTTTCAAATCAGGGGTGGTTTTGGATTAGCTCATCATCAGAAATTATATATATATATTTTTTTTAACCCGCAAATAACCTCAAGTGTACATGCATACATTTATAGGCCTACCATACTTTACTTAAGTAAACACAAGCTAAGCAACCAAAAATAATAATAATAAAAAAAAAAAAAAAAAAAAAAAAAAACACAAAACACAAAATCCTGCTTGCTTGTGCACACCAAATTTTTGCATCACTTGTAGTCTTCATACATTCACAACTTGATAATTTCATACCACAGTTTTTTTTATATACTTATTTCACACAATAATATTTCAGTTAATTACTCATTTAACATATCAATATGGCCAGTGAACTTATCCGTTTTGTTGATTTCCTGAAAATAACCGAGCTGGCTTTCGAGGTCGAGGCTAGGGGGGGTAGAAGGGATACAGTGGTGAACATGAGATCGACCTTGAGAAAGTTTTTGAATCAGGGGCTCGCGACCCGGGAGTCGAGGGTTTTAACCGAGATGGGCTGTCTCGCCACTTAGACTTAGCAAAAAATTCTTTGTTCGTACTGCACGACGACCTAGAAAATTTGGAACCCGAAAGGGGAACTAAAGTAAATAAAGTCAAGGCGAGGCTGTCTGTTTTCGGGAGACGACTTGATTTCCTGGATCGAGTGAAAGTCTCCTTAGATCCTCAAGACGTGGACTTATCTGGTGCAGCAGATACTCTCCGGCAGGATTTTGACATTATTAAAGAAAAATTTAAGGTTTTCGAATCTAGTTTGCCACTTTTGAAGGTGGCCGTTCCTCCTGCACCCCCTGCTTTGGTCGCGACGGTCGGTTCAAGGCAAACTCCATCCATCTCTGCAAATTATGATTTTCCTATAACTCCTCAGCATACAGAAGCAGAGGGGTTGACTTTACCAACCAGTTTTAACAACCACATTTATAGTAAATTGAGTCACCCTGCAGAAAAGATGATTTCCTCTTTGCCCTCTGCTGACGGGTTTGACCTGGACAAACTCTTGTCCTTATTTAGGATCTCCCTACGGATAATCAATATGTATCCGGATATTGGTTCGAGCATTAACACGGTCCTTATGACCTATGCTCAAGGACCCTTAAATTCTTGCCTGCGCAAGCATGGCAGTTTCGGTGATTTCCACAAGGATGCCATAAACCTATTCGTACCTCAAAAGAGACTAAACTCTCTTGAGCAGGATTTATTTTACCGTCCACAAGGACATAGTGAGACCCTACATCAATTTGTAACAGACATAAGGGAGTCTGCCCAGATTCTCTGTCTAAACAAAACTGAAGCAGAAATCACAAACGTTATACTAGAGGGGTTGAATCCACAAGTTAGGAACTGCTTAGTTTTTGCCAAACGTCCTCTTAATTTTCAGGACCTCGACTTCATGTGCGCGCATGCCAATAACGTCCTATACAGTGACCAACAGCGTGCTCCGCCTCAGCAGCTACAGCACAACAACAATTTCAGGCCAGTTAGACCACCTCTTACTTGCTACCGCTGTGGGCAACAAGGACACAGAAGTCCCGAATGTAGGAATCGCGCACAGGGTCAAAATCTTTCAAAAAACGCCAACAGGTTTGGAACATAGCCAGTGTTTCCAAATCTACACACAAGCAAAACCTAAGCAAATCTGGCAGTAAATTAATTAATCCTAAGGTCGGAGCATCATATTTCAATAACCCCTCTAGAGTCGATTTCACACACAAATGTGACCTGAGCAGGCGAAACAGTCAAAATACCAGGGTGTCTAATGTCTTCTTTGCTGGGAACGGTATAGGCGACCGTTCGGTCAAAGCTCGTCCAAGCTGCAGCGCTAAACTTAGGCCAAATTTTCCTAAGACTAGAGGTTTTACAAGTCGAGTCCTGCCTTTAGTGGAATTAAATTTTAATGGATTAAATAGCGATGCACTTCTGGACTCAGGTTCAGCAAGGTGTATCATGTCTGAGAAGTTATTTAATGAAATAAACAATTCCAAGGTAATCAAGTCTATAACTCCGGTGGCATCCGACTGTATGACCGCCTCTGGGGAAAAGTTGGCCATTTCCTTTTCTCGCTTAGCCCATTTCAAAATAGAGCACTGCAGCTGGACTTTTGAGTTTCTGGTGGCAGATATATTGTCTTATCCTCTTATTTAAGGTTCTGATTTCATTTGTAAAAGTGGACTGGTACTAGACATGTCAGCAAAGCTTTTCTATTTCAAATTTAACAAATCCTGTCTGTTCAGTCTGTCTAAGGTCAGGGATGGTACTTCTTTAAAGTCCATTTCTGCCACTACTGCTCCAGTAGTTGAAGATCCACTAGCTCATCTAGGATCTAGGGAAAAGTGTCAAATTAAAAGTATCATCAGTGACTTTCCGGAGGTTCTCACAAAGCGATTGGGTCTCACAAACCTAATCAAGTACGATATCCAGCTTAAGGATGAAGTTCCGGTTAAGAGTTGTAACGTCCCACCAACTGCTTACAACCTTTCTATCATTTATCCTTACCGACATTTCCCAAATAGTTATCCTTTTCTCCGCCAGACGTCGACTCCGTACGGTATCTGAAGCCGTACATACTGCTTTAGTATGCGATAGCATTTTGTAACCGATCAGCTGATCCATATCTCGTGAGTTGAAATTCGCTTTGTCATGAGAGTTGCTAGAAGGTCGGCCATTAGCCGGTTACGAACAAAACCTTTAAGACGCTGCCAAGTGGTAGTTATGTTGTTACACTTTAAATAATTTAGTCGGGATTAACGACGGTGTGTCGCTAAATAACATAACTTTCTTCTAAACCTTTGCTTTCCGGATACCAGGTATGAATATTTTAGCTTTACCTTGATAATTATAAAATATTTACTTGTAAAACTTAATAAGGTCATTTCCACTTTTGGTTTATGAATAACTTTCCTAACTCATTTTGTTCAATTTAATAGAGAAACCTATGTATTTCATTTTTACTACAGCCTAAATTTTAAAAGCAAATCTTACAGCCTACAAAAACTATAAAGCCGATACCATGTTGGTTATTACTAAAGCCTAAACATATTTCAACAAAACAGGCCTAAACTGCTCTGTATTAATTAACTATAACTGTGTAGTTTTCTACAGTGTAACCAATATTGAAAACTTTTAATAAGCTATAAGCATAATATTACTGATATGTAACTAAACGTTAACATTTTTTTTATGTTACCATGTGGCTAGCTAACATGTAGAGACAGTCTTATGCAACATTACACATGTTGTATTAACCATTACAATCTGAGTAGCAATTTGTCACCTTGTGCTACAAATTTTAATAAAACAGCCAACTCAAAGAACTATCATTTTATGCTTATTTAAATTAGCTGCAAGTTTTCTAAAAAGGAATTGTTATTTATGTTATACAGTTATACTGGTTCAACTCCAGGGAATATTATAAAATACAATGACATAACCTGCACCACAGCTACGCCTTGAAAAGGCCTACTTTCAACAGAACTTTTAAAAAAAAAAAACAATAAAATATATCTACAGTGCTTTATTTAAAGACAGAATTTAATTTAAAATATGAACGATCTGGAGTTGTTCTTTTTCTTTTGTGTTAAATGTTAAATAGGCTGTATTTTGAAAAGTAATTTTGTATATGTGTATTATTTAGGATATGTTAGTATTTAATATTTGGGAGGAGCAAGCTAGCACATTTCGGACCTTAGCCCTAAGGGCTGCATATTAGAAATTTCACACTTTTTTTATATATAGAGAGACGTCTTATAATAAATTTTGTCTATTGATTCAATTATTTATAATTACCTTTTAGAGTTGGCCAACGACATATATATTTATTCTTAAAACAAATCCATGGTATTTCATGTTAAAACTTTGTAACTTGTTAATCTTTTTCTGTATAAATTCTGTAATTATTATTAAAAGGGAGGGTTTTTGATTTTTATTTTTGGGGAGGGCTTTTAAATTCAATTTAATAAAATATATATGTTTTCCTTTTTTTAAAATCTCAAACTTTTCTTGTATTAAGGGCATATTAATAATTTCTTTTTGTATTAAGGGCATGTAAACTTTTTTATTTTGGTTAATAAAGCCAAAAATTATATCTATTTCTATGGTTTATTGAGCTAACCTCTAGGTATCCTGTGCATTGTAAGAGATAAGCTGAAATATTCCTACTTTTGGTGATATTTAAATTCTAAGGTAAGTTTTGAACAGTACCAATCTATGTGGCCCAGTATCGTTTCCGTTCCCTTAATTATTCTTTTGTAAGATTGGTACA
>JAGFPH010007263.1:0-12580 GCA_018207615.1 Philaenus spumarius | reverse complement strand
ACCATGTCGTTCCGTACTTCTAACAACATTAGGAATAAAATTAAAACAAAAAAAACAATCCCAGTAGAACAGAAATCAGGAATATACAGAATCAATTGTAACGATTGCGATTGTTTCTATATAGGTCAAACCGCAAGACAATTTAATAAACGATTCAAGGAACCTCTACCTAGTAACAAAAGTACCAATAGTAAATCTAATTACGCACGTCACATTATGGAGCACGACCATTCATATTCAAATTTTGACACCAATTTCCAGCCATTACACATATGTAAGAAAAGCAAACAAATGGACGCGCTGGAAGAATATGAAATTTACAAAGCGCAGAAAACAAGTCCGGGGCTTATGTTAAATGACCATTTGAACTTCCATTCCAACTTGATTTACGACAAGGCAATAGCAATAAATAAGAAAAACAAACATTGAAAGTTATTCATATTAGCGGTCCGAAGTACTTAGTGTCCGGTCATATTCGTCCGTGTGCACACGCGGAGTATATCTTATGTGTTATTGTGCGCGTTTAAATGTGTTTGTGTTGTATTGATTGTTTATTTATTTTAATGTGCTAACGACCTCACTAGAGCGAGAATCCGAGGATGGAATAAGGTTCCGAAACGCGTCATGTTCAAGTAAGTAAATTACTTTAAACAAATAAAAGTCACACAGACGGAAAAAAATTATTCTTTTTATTTTTTTTTTATATATTATGTGTTCAATTTAATAATATTATGTGTTCAATTTAATAATATAATGTTACAATTTTAATTAAACAAAATTAATATGAACTTTCTATTCCCCGTAAGTTTTATAAAGATTGCATTATTATTAGATAATTCCATTTCACTTTGGGAATCACATCTTTAGTGATTTTGTAAACTATTCTCCCTAACACGAGGCAGAATCAGTAGTTCCCTTGGATACTCACACTTCTTCTTAAAAGTAGAAAGTGGAAGTAATTCGTCTAAGGTAAATAGATATATAGATAGACAGGGTCATTTTATTGACATCTTAATACCTTAGCTTGGTGTCAGATTTCTCACGGATCCGGTTAAATGACTGCTGACTTATTTAAACTCAATTTGTAAAATTCAGGTCATGCTGTTAGATGAGCAGTCATTTCCACTATGAATGTAGATTCCTTATACACCTGCCTTTATGAGATCTCGAGCTTCGACTCAGTGCACAAGGAGGCTAACGTTTGATTGAAATTTAATGTTCAGCTCTTTCGTAACGTTATTCTTAAATTAGTGAAAGATCATCTTGTGACTCAAGTTAGCTCCGAATCCTTTGTCATGATAATCAAAATATTGCCGACTGATTCTTAAACGGTACCGAAGTCATTGTTACGGGTGTTAGCCTTCACTTAATTACACACAATAATTCCTTTAACCGTACAAACTTTTGGTATTCCTTGAATTATCTTCAGGTTTATATTTACATAAGGAAATCTTCTTTGTGTTCGTAGCCAGCAACTTGGTCTTCTATTGGTATACTCTAAGACCGGTCACAAGAGCCAAGGTCAGCCATTGTACTATACGGCAAACTATACGTACTGCTTAGCATTGGTAGATGTTCTAGTGACACCATTATTTTTCCTGTGTAAAGAATATTGTTAAACGAAAAGAACATAATAAAGAGAAAACTCCTACCTTAACACCATTAATGTATTAGTAGGCTGGGGGACCTGCATTACCAAAACTCCTATTTGTGATTTGTCTAGTAGTAAGATAGTTCCCACCTCAAAATAACTCAACTTCAACTGGCAGTATTCTAAAGGAACAATATTAACAAACCTTCACATCGTGACATTCCTATCATTAGTATTAATTTAGGATATGCTTAAAAACTGCCCATTTTGTTTTCGTTGGCAGAAGACTACAGGATCTGCCTTGACAAAACTCCCTGCTGAGATTTACCTGGATGATGGCTGGGAGGTCTGCCTTAACTAAATTCCTCTTTGTCTAAGCATCTGTCTTTATCATTTATCTTGATTGCCAGTAATAATATTTTAGTAGTAATAATACACATAGGGCACACGTATTACTTGATATTACAGCAAGTATTATAAGATGTATTATAGTTACAAAATTAATTATTGTTTAAGTTATCTAATTTAATATTTTTGTTTACATTTTAATCTCATAAACATAATTTGTTACTGTATTAGCTTAGGGTACCTGATGTTGACCAATTTCTGAAATAATTGATGTTTTGTAGTTTGTAATATTTATTAATAAAATCTTAACACTTTATTTTAAGATTAGAACTGTTTGGAGCCAGTTATGTAGATTATATACAATTAATTTGTGGTCTTGTAATTAATTATTACATGTTTATAAATAAAATGTACAATGTAAACTAAAATATGTACATACATATTTCTATTAATACGTACAAAATATTAAATATGTAAGTTTATTTTTACAGTACGAAGGTTAATGTTAAATATTTTATGACTTAGCAAGTTAATTTAAAACTCTTCCTACTTTAAATTGTTGATATACACACATTAGCACATTTACATAATAATGTATGCAGTCACTAATGAAAATATACTAAGGTTTTTACCTATTTGTACTATCTTTCGTGGAGTAAACATATTATTTAAACTAATCACTGATAGAAATTTAAAATATTTTGTTGCTCTTACCACACTGTTAAATGTGTATAGACGTAATTAATAATTACTGTAATTGAATTATATTTACTTGAAACATATAAATATCTCACAAAAATGGTTCGTTAAATTTGTCAAATTTGAGAGTTATAACATATTTATTAATGCCTTTATCAAATAAAAACATCAATAACAATTTAAGAAATCACAAGAAAAATAGGTTGATCTAGTATTTACTTTTGATTAGATGGTTGTATGTTGGTAAGAATTTATAAAGTAATCATTTATGGTTTAAGAAGATTCGACTGTCTGTTCCTACCTTGATTTAAAGTTGTAAACCTCTTGAATCAAATTAAACAATTGCAGTTAATGTTTATGCAAGAAAAAACATATAACGATACACATTTCCGATATGTATTGTGAAGGCACCTTTAAATATACTAATATCAATTTCTATTAAACTACATTTTTAATGTCCTATTATTGTGTTCTTACTGCGAAAAACCTACAACCCCAAATAGTCTTCAGTAGTATATCATGGTACCTGGGCACAGCCTCTGATTGGTCCAAAATAAAGTAGAGGGGGTAAAAGTATGTGGAGCCAAGCCCCTGATTGGTTGAGAAGATTGCCCCTTCTCCCACTTAAGCCCCACTTACTTTGCCCCACCCAAGCTCACTCCACCTAATCCCCACTTGCCCCTTCTTCCACTTAAGCCCCACTTACTTTGCCCCACCCAAGCTCACTCCACCTAATCTGCACTTGCCCCTTCTCCCACTTAAGCCCCACTTACTTTGTCCCACCTTAGCTCACTCCAACAAATCCCCCTCTCCCACCTAATCCCCACTTGCCCCCACTCACCTAATCTCCACTAAGCCCCCCTCTCCCTAGTTCAATTAAATAGCTTAACCAAACCCCACGAAGCCCCCCTCTCCCTAGTTCAATTAAATAGTGTAACCAAGCCCCCTCTCCCAACTGAACCAAGCCCATCACCATCTGGGTTAGATCTTGTCCCCATTACATAAGTTTCCATATGTCATCAGGTTAGGTTTGTATATTGAGTAATAATGCGAAAACGGATTATGTATACATTATATTTTTAAAAGTGTACAATGTTTATAAATAAATTTGGAGTCTATCCACTATCCAACGTCTGCAGAGAGGGCAGTGTAGTACCTGTGTAATACAACTTCTACAAAACAAATGACCACAGGGCATAGAGGCTGTATTTCGAGTCTCCGTGAGCAAACTGGGCAAGGTGAGTGTGATCGAGTAGAAGACGAGGTATCCTGGTCTAGTTCTGAGCGAGAAGATGAGGTATCTTGGCCTGTTCCGTGTCTGCGAAAGACATTAATACCATTTTCGGCAATCTCCAGTAAATCCTGATTCATCATACTCCAAACGCTGAAGGGAAAAACTTTACTGGTGGTGTAATAATCCATCGTTGTAGTCCATTCCAGATCCCGAACAAGCATTCTTAAACTGACCAATGAACGTTGTAGAGCTGTTTTCGTTACCTCCAATGGTGGTAAATGATCTATATTCCTAGTATAACCATCACTTCGCATCGATTCCAGAAAACGAGACAGATACGAGTTACTCCATGGAACAAGAGGCATGGAACTGCGAAGAGATGTAGAAGGTTCAACGTGTTGGTTAAGCTGGTATGGTTGAGAACGTACGGTTGGTTGAGCACGTACGGTTAGTCTTACACTCCTCCTCAGGCGTTGATTAGGTAGGTCCGACATCAAATGCCTTGTAGGTGTTGCGTCTGTTGGAAGTTCAATAGAAGTCGGTGGAACCGAAAGCAACTGTCTTAAAATACTCGGTGATGAAGGTGATGTATCGTCCAAGATCGATGGCGAGGGAGAGCGGGGTGAATCCTCCAGATTGTCCAAGTTCGACATCTTTTTGATTCCTCTGATATCTAAAATAACGGTAAGGTCTGAAATAAGACATCGATCCTAATTTACTAGTAAAACTCATACATACATATATGCAAATATATTATGTATGTATAAGTTTTACATTGTACTGACCTGTTCATTAATATTTGATATATTGATGTAGTCCCACTGTGTCAAAATCACGATTATGTTGTCAGCCAAAACGGGAGGAGGCCATCTGTTATCCGAAATAACGGAGCTATGGCACATCTACAGCACCAGTTATCAACACTTTTTATGAAATACAAAATATCATCATTATCAATACAATAAATTTTCCAACTGTGCAAACCCCTAGGAGCATCTATTTCAATAAAACATTTGCTACACAATGGTAGAGACGAGTAACTATAATAAAACAACTTGTGTATCTCTACACGATTCAATTCGAATGCGAATGATGGTATTTCAAACGAATGATTCATCAACATGAAAAAATCATTATGAGTTATATTGTCAAAGTCTATATCCAAATAGTCAAAATGTTCGGTTTCACACTTTACCTGTCTCAGGTACCACACAAAGTTTTTTTTTTAATATTTGTTTAACAGAAAGAGGTAATTCAAGTTTATTTATATTGCCCAAAGTTAGAGTTTGACCACACACAACTATAGCACTTAGGTCAAACAATGTTTTAGGATTCGACCTAAATAATTCGCACATTGTACCTAAATATTTTAAATAAAACGTATTGTACACTTTAAAAAACAAAACTAAAGAGTTGAGGTAATTATATATAAACACATATATATATAATTACCCCGTAGGGAGAGCTCCAACCATCGCTCAACCCCGGTGACGACCATACCAAAAAATTGCCGTCCCCCGCAATACACTCCAGTGCTTTAGGTCCAGAGTAACCGTAGTACCGACAAGCCCCGTCACTACGATCTTCATCCGTGACAATTCCAGTAAATCCCTCTCAGTAAATGCATCGGCATACCGTTTTGGGAGAAATGATTGTCTTACTTCCCCATCCACAACAATATCAAACATGAGACTTCTCCCATACCGAGTCATTATAAACCGTGCGTTATGCAAGGGGTATTCCTCCCCAATTACAAGAGTCGATAATGAGATCGCCTTATTGGGAGTAATAGTATTAAAACGGCTCACAAGAGACGATGATGATGATGATGTCATACTTACTGCAATGGAAGACACAGTGAGAGACTGATGAATAAACAGAACCAACACGCAAATATATACACAATCACTCTCCACATCCCACACCAATCTCGCCCCTTCCATCAAGAACTACACCAAAGCACAAACTGGTTCCGACCAATCAAAACCATTGGTTGCATCTCCCACCAGAGCGACCACAGTTGCCGACAACTTCCATCAACCAATCAATATCCAATTCCCTCCACCAAAATAATATGGGTCCGAAGTTTATATAAGTCCACACACACGGTTTGTCGAGTCTATTCTACACGAAGAACGCTGTGAGTATACTTCTTTACATACTATTCAACTTATTAGTATCAGTATGTGTGTGTGTGTGTGTGAACGAAAATTAGTTATACCATTGTAAAATAATATTTAGTTTGTACTATAGTCTTAAATAATATACTAGGTGTAATGGCTCTTTATCGTATATATCGTAAGGAATCGTACGTTAAAAAGTTTCGTATGTATGGTTCCACAGTAATTTTCAAATTTAATGCACCTCCAATAGGAGTGACAGAAATCGATTGGGTTAAAAGAGGGTTAAACGAAATAGTTGAAACTATGAAAGAAAATACGACAGAAGAAGATCAAATTTGGTTTACATTGGACGGTTTAAATTTTACAAAACAGGGGTTTGTAGCATTTCGACCAGCTAAGGATATTACCCCCGATATTTTGTGGGACATTTTCGGGCGAATCGTACAGAGTAACGCTAAGAGTTTCACTTCAAGCTATACGTTTAAAGTAACGTGTACAAAGGTCAGGGTTCCAGTTGGTCGTGGAAGGGTTAGACCCGGAATGTATAATAATTTCACGGAAGAAAGTAAAAAGAGAGGAGGAGTAGTCGTTATTAAAAATAAAAACTCTCTTTGTTTACCATGTTCACTAGTAGTAGCTATAGCTCACGCTGAAAAAGACAAGGAGTATAAACTTATACGAATGGATAGATGCCAGAGACAAACAATTAGAGCACGTCAACTAATGATAGATGCGGGAGTGCAAATTACAGACAAGGGGGCAGGCGTTCGAGAACTGCAACAATTTCAAAACCATTTATCCCTTTATAAAATCACTGTGTATAGTTATGGGAATAGAGGTCGTGATATATATTTCGAAGGCGAAGTACAAAATCCGCGTCATAGAATCAATTTACTATATGACAAGGGGCACTTTAACGTTATAACAAGTTTAACATCCGCTTTTGCCTGTAGTTATTTTTGCCAATCATGCCACACACCGTTTAATAACACTGGAGAGCACAGGTGTTCTACCATTTGTTACTCGTGCAAACGTTCTCCACCTTGCGATTTAGAAAACGAAAACATTTACTGTGGGGATTGCAATAGACGATTTATGAGTCGAGGTTGTTTTATAGCTCATTTGGGTAATATTTGTGAATCCATAAAGAAATGTCCAAACTGTGAAAAACATATTTTGCCAAAAAAAAGTAAAACCGTTCACGTATGCGGGGAGATATTCTGTAAAGTATGTATTAAGTACACACCAGCCAATCACCAATGTTGCATGAGAATTGATACAGGAAAACCCAAAACTAAATACTTTTTATTTATATTTTTTGATTTAGAAACCCGTCAAGACGAGTTTATCGATTCAGAAACTTATGTGCATAAAGTTAACTTGTGCGTGAGTCAACAGTACTGCTGGAAATGTATAAACGGGGAAACGTGTCAAACATGTTTCGATCGTACTCACGTCTTCCGAGACGACCCTGTCAACGGGTTCATGACATACGTCATGGAATTGCGAAAAACGTTCAAAAAAGTATGTGTCATAGCACATAATGGAAAGGGTTTTGATTTTCAGTTTATATTAAAATACATTCTTGAACAAACGCAATTTACACCCAACTTAATTACCCAAGGTACCAAACTCATTCTGATGGAAGTAGATAATGTTAAATTTATCGACTCCTTAAATTACATGCCAATGGCCCTGTCTAAACTTCCTAAAGCTTTTGATTTACCTCCTGAGAAAAAGAAGGGTTACTTTCCCCATCTATTCAACACGGTAGCCAATCAAAATTATATAGGTCCTATCCCAGCAAAAGAGTTTTACTGCCCTGACTCTATGTTTGACCAAAACAATAAAGAATTTATCAAATGGCACGATGAACAACTGCGAATAGAATATGTTTTTGATTTTCAAAAGGAAATATTTGAATATTGTCTGTCTGATGTAGATATTCTAGCGCAAGCTTGTATTAAATTTAGAGCCTCGTTTTTACAAGAGTGTAATGTAGATCCGTTTTTAGAAGCCGTAACTATTGCTAGCGCCTGCAACTTGGCATTTAGGCGTAACTTTTTAAAACCAGATACAATTGGGATAGTTCCTAAGAACGGATACCGTTTGGTCGACACTCAATCATTATCGGCTTTGCAATGGTTGACCTGGGAAGAAGACCAAAGATTGGTCCGAATAGAGCACTCTGGTCGAGGTAGGGAAGTCAAAATTGATGGAATGCTAGTCGATGGCTTTGACGGTAAACGTATCTACGAATTTCAAGGATGTTACTGGCATGGATGTCCTAAATGTTTCCCGAATGGTCGCGATGAACCTCTACAAGACGATCCGTCCGACACACACAATGCACGACTAGCTAGAACAAGAGCCAAAATGGCTAAACTCGCTCAACATCAAATCGTAGAAATGTGGGAATGCGACTTTAGAAAACTTAAACACAGAAACGCTGAAATGGATTATCTCGACTCCCACCCTATGACGTACACTGTACCTCTTAACCCTCGCGATGCATTTTTCGGTGGTCGAACGGGTAATACGAAATCGTATGCTAAATGTAAGGAGGGTGAAACCATCCATTACGTGGACGTTTGTTCACTCTATCCATGGGTTTGCAAGTACGGTAAATACCCGATAGGTCACCCAAAAATACATATCGGGGACAACGAATGTAGAAAAGTAGGTATGACTGTCGACGGTCTACTAAAATGTAAAATATTACCTCCTCGAAATCTATATCACCCTGTGCTTCCGGCTAAAATGAACAAGAAACTAATGTTTGTTTTATGTCGTAAGTGTGGTGAGACATTAAATTCCGATGAATGTAATCATAATACAGATGAACGAGCTTTAATAGGGACTTGGACAATGGATGAAATTAGAAAAGCTTTAGAAAAAGACTATATTTTAATTGAAATGTTTGAGCTATGGCAGTACGAAGTAGCTACTTTTGAAAAGGGTAACGGATTGTTTACAGACTATATAAACAAATTCTTAAAAATTAAACAGGAGGCGACAGGGTACCCAGGGTGGTGCGAAACCGAAGACGATAGGGTAAAGTATGTCGAAGATTATTTTTCAAACGAGGGCATTAGACTAGACACGGTAAACATTAGAAAGAACGAAGGACTTAGGTCTCTTGCTAAACTTATGTTAAATTCGTTTTGGGGAAAGTTTGGTCAGAGGGAGAACCAAACAAAAACATCGATAGTTAGACAACCGACTAATTTATTTAAAATGCTTGTAAGTCCCTCTGTAGATGTGAATACTATACAAGAAATTAACATTAATGTGGTGACTGTAAATTGGCAGTACATCGAAGATGTCTGCGATGTTCTCCCCACCGTTAATGTCGTGATTGCAGCATTTACAACGGCACAGGCCAGGCTTAAATTATACGATTACCTGGACGCCTTAGACACTCAGGTGGCCTACTATGATACTGACTCAATTATCTACCTACACAAGGAGGGAGAGTATAAAATTCCTACAGGTGACTACCTAGGACATATGACTGACGAGCTGACCGACTATGGACACGGTTCATTCATAACAGAATTCGTTTCTGGCGGTCCAAAGACTTATGGATACAAAGTGTTGGCACCTACGACCGGTGAAATACATACAGTGTGTAAGGTAAAAGGATTGACTTTAAATCTTCGTACAGCTGAGTCAATTAATTTCGAAAGTTTAAAACAAATGATTCAAGGAGAATGCGATCCCAAAACTGTTAGTAACATGCATATTAGACGAACAAAAGATTACGAAGTCACTACCATTAGAGAAAACAAAACATTTAGAATTACGGGTGCTAAAAGAAAGAGGGATGGTGATTATGATACTCTTCCCTATGGTTACAAGTTAGCACGATACGTTAAATAATCTTATGGCTTATTTCTATTTATCCCAACTCAGAAGTTAAATTTGAATGTTGTATATTTTTGGTCACGCAACTTGAAACGCTCATTCAAACAATGGACGTTAGACGAGCTATAGCGGCCGAACTCCACAAACCGGTTCGGAGGAATTTCAAAACACGACGCGTTACATTAAAAGGACTAGATGACCTTTTCCAAGCAGACCTGGTAGACATGTTGCCATATGCCAAAGTAAACCGAGGTTACAAGTATATAATGACCATGATAAATTGTCTTTCCAAGCTTGCTTTTGCTGTACCCTTGAAATCGAAAACCGGTTTGGAAGTAGCTGCTGCACTTGAACCGATATTTGAAAATCATATAATGAAACATTTCCAAACCGACCAAGGCAAAGAATTTTTTAACATTCACGTACAAAAGTTAATGCGAAAGCATAAAATAAATCATTACGCTACCTATTCAGACAAAAAAGCGTCCATAGTAGAAAGATTAAATCGTACTTTGAAATATAATATGTGGAGAGAATTCACAGCACGGGGAAGTTACGAATGGCTAGATCTTTTACCGAGTATAGTTAAGTCATACAATAATACAGTACACAGAACTATAGGTATGAAACCTTCTAAAGTTTTGAAAAAACACGAAAAATTACTTTTAAACAAAGTTGCAGGTAAACCTATCAAAATCAAACCTAAATTCAATTTAGACGATAGAGTTAGAATTTCCAAATATAAAAAGACATTTGCTAAAGGTTATCTACCCAATTGGACAAACGAAGTGTTTACAGTGTATGCTGTGTTATCTACAGTACCTCCAACGTATGTTTTGCAAGACGGAAAAGGTGAAGTATTAAAAGGTAGATTTTATGAAGAGGAGCTGAGTAAATCAAATATAGGCGATGTTTATCTAGTTGAAAAAGTATTGCGTAAAAAGGGAAACAAAGTTTTAGTAAAGTGGTTAGGTTTCGATAAAACCCACAATCAGTGGATACATAAGAATAAACTCGTTGTGTGAGCCAATCGTTAAAAAGAGAAACTCTAATAAATTTGCGTCAGTTTCTAAACACAATGCGTATCGAGAGTATGTCGCAAACATTGACAATGTCAAATTTTGATGTATACACAAATGATGAGGTACAAAGTACCCGACACAGTACTTTACTACCAAACAATATTCGTTGTATAATTTCTGGTTCCTCCAATTGTGGTAAAACAAACGTTGTATTTAATTTATTATTTGAGCCACAAGGACTCAAGTTTGCTAATGTTTACATATTTTCAAAATCCCTTCATCAACCGAAATACAAGTTTTTGGAAAAGGTACTTTTAAATTCAGGTATCGGTTATTTTCCTTATAACGATAATGAAAGTGTAATTGACCCTACCGAAGCTGCACCCAATTCTATAATGGTCTTTGATGACATTACCTGCGAGAAACATGACAATATTCGTGGTTATTTCACTAGAGGTAGACATAATAATGTAGATTCGTTCTATTTAGGTCAAAGTTACAGTAGAATTCCTAAACAATTAATTCGAGACAATTCAAACCTTTTGGTATTATTTAAACAAGACGAAATGAATTTAGGGCACATTTTCAAAGATCACGTGACACCAGACACATCGTTTAGTGATTTCAAAGATATTTGCGCTTTAGCCTGGAAAGATAGGTACGGTTTCGTAGTTATAGACAAAGATAGCGAAGTAAACAAGGGTAGGTACAGAATTGGTTTTAATAAGTTTGTAAAAGATTTATAATGAAGCCTTCTCGTGTTACACGCGAGATAAAGCGTCTAAGAGATGCAATCAAGAAAAAATATCGGGAAATGAGATTTGGTGAATTAGATACAGAACTTGTGCTTTCTAAACAATACAGTCCTATACTCAAAGAACTTTCTAAAATACAGTCATCAACCATACCCAAAACGGAAATTAAGCCTGAAATTAAGTATTCATCTCCTACTAAACCATTAACCCCTGAACCTTTATCATCACCAGTACCAAAAACCCCTCAATTTATCGATACAGATGTTGTTGTAGAGACCCCAGATTTACCCCCAGGCATAACGGATGTGTTAGCAACTCCTGAAGGTAGGAGTCAATCTGAAAAATGGATAAACGAGACTTTTAAACATCATTTTACGCGTAGGTATATGCTTAAAATGATAACGGATACAAAAAATACTATAGATCATACTTATGGCCCGAGATTAGAAGACGATGCTATAATGATAGGTACTAAACAACTTCAGTTTACCGATGAAGGGGAAATTGTCATTGACGATGTAAATTACAAGGGGACGAAAGGGTTGTATGAACTAATTTTTAAACGTATCCCAAAAGAAGGGGAATATAAAAATGCCGATTTACAAGCTTACAAAGATATTTGCATTAAAACCAGTGCACACAAACAAAGATATAACCCGCGAGGTCAGATTAATCGGAATCCAAGGTCTGAAAAATACAAGAAAGTTATTCAATATTTGTTTCCACCGGTTGGTAGGGGATATTCCTATTGGGATGATCCCAACGAACTCTGTGAAAGACTACGTCTTTTATTAGCCTCGCAAAATGCCGGCCACACAGGACATTCCAATGAAATTGCACTAATTATCAAAGAACTAAGGGAAGCAGGGCTTATAAAAGGATTAGGAAATAGATATATACGATCATTAACAAAATGAGCATTGACAAGTTTGGACGTTATT
>JAGFPH010007262.1:45877-59659 GCA_018207615.1 Philaenus spumarius | reverse complement strand
TTTGTACTCCTGTGATGCCCTTTCTTTCTTTGTGAGCAACCTTTTTGAATCTTTTTCGGCTGGAGGATACGGAAAATCCAGAAATACACCACTTTAGTTGTATTCTTTTTCGCCAAGGAAAATATGGCCAGATATGCATAAAACTTTACATACATGTTCTCTAAAGGATGCAGAATCAGAAAGTGTAACTTTTAGAAAAAGTCAAAATTTTCAAAATATACCCATTTTAATGGTGGCGGATCCCCTTAAATTGAATTATTTCCAACGCCAATGGAATAAGAAGGCGCAATATTAACACGCAGTCAAGCATATAATTATGTTGGAAATATCTAAATTACGCCAATGTATTTGACGTTTTAATTTGAATTTATAGTCATATGAAAATCGTGTACCTATCATTTTTATTTTATAAAGCAATAAATGCTTTAATTATTACATTAAAATAAAAAAGAAAGCAGTTGTGAAACTGCTGACAGAAGTAAAAAGTGTCAAGAATATAAATCGTTGATTATATCTGTTTAGTCCAAAATTTGATCATTATTTTCATCATTTTGAAAATTATGATTTCTACAGACTATAGACAATTATGTTTATGTTTAAATGGGACAAGATACAAAAAATATGATTTCTACAGACTATAGACAATTGTGTTTATGTTTAAATGGGACAAGATACAAAAAATATGATTTCTACAGACTATAGACAATTATGTTTATGTTTAAATGGGACAAGATAAAAAAATATGATTTAAAAAATATGACTAAAAAAATCAAACAAGCAGAAGTACGTTTTTTCGCCGGAAGTAACTATTTTTTTAGATTTTTCCTACGAGAATGCGTTTTTTTCGTTTTTCCTACGCATTCATATAAATGTAGGACGTTATTCTGCACATTTTGTTTTTTTACCCGACCTTATAGCTCGCTTGGTTCCCCCAAAATCGATAAAAACGTAAAATACCATAGAAGTACCCGGTCCAAAGCCATGCGGTGGATTCTACCGCGGGGTTGGAGTGCAAAGCACGCATTGGTTTCTGTTGAAGATACTCCCAATACGGGTTTTGGCAGGAGAAGCACGCTATGCATTGTGCATTGAAGATACTCCCAATATGCGGAATGGCGTACGAACCATTTTGCAGCTATTCAGCACCGTTGTGAATAGACCCATTTCCCAAATTGTTGGTTGAAACCCTAAAACATAGGCCTATAAATTTAATTTTGGAAATTTGCTCAACTCACGTCAGCAATTGAGATAAACCCCGATTATTTATTATTGATTATTATTTATGATTTATTATTGGGATAAACTCATTATTATTATTGAGATAAACCCCAACGATTTTAGGGTCAAAAACGTGCTTCCGGTTGTTGAATTTTTGGCCAACGATCTAGTCTAAACTACTTAGACCAACGTGTAGACCAAATCGGACGTAAAATTACTGTAGCTGTTAAAGTGCGAACACATACGTACACGAACAATTTAATGACACTCCTAAACTTGATATGGACACCATGATCGATGCTCATTGACCACTTCCGACCTTAGGTCTAACCACATGACAATACAATAGCCCATCTTTACTTTGGAAATCCTCTAATAAAACAGTTATAGTTTTAACAACTAGATAAACACAAGACATGTCAAGTGTAACAAGTTTAGACACGTTCATTAAGGCTGTCAAAACACAACATCCCCAGAGTCTACAGTCTGCAGGATTACAAGTCATTGCAGAATGTCAAATCCATCTTTACACTGTGTTAGCGCAACTGGAACTCTATTACTTGATGGATAGTTGGGGTAATCCTATCTGATAAACAATAGTAATATAATATTGTTTCTGTTGTACTCGGGAGATTTAGGTTATGTGTATCCAATCATCGTCCGCGTCTGTGAGAAGCGGAGATTATACAGCCTGTAGCATCGAATCAATTCAGCATTTACTGTCGAAACGTAAAATGCTCCACAACGTTATAATACACAGTAAACAGGGTGTTTCAATATTATGTTCACACTTAAATGTCAGAATCAATTAATTTACTTAGCATACATCTATGAATGAAAAACAAACAATGTATAAATGTTCTCCTTCTAGAACATAAAACTTATATATTCTCAACCTGCTCACCATTGTGTTCTACACACAAAAACCAACGCTCCACAGAAGCATGCAAAACAAGTACTCACATTTCACGAGGAATGGATGATACTACATACCGTAACCGGTCCTTCAGTTCATTGATGTCACGTACTTTTCTGCTATACACGCGCTCCTTTACCATTCCCCAGAGCCAGAAATCTCAGGCTGTCAAGTCAGGTGACAGTGGGGGCCAGCGTAGTAGTCCATCACGACCAGTGCATCGACCTGGAAATATTTGGTTGAGATAGGTTCGAACAGTTAATGCCCAACGAGGCAAAGCTCTATCTTGTTTGACATACCATGCAAGAAGGGCTCGTAGTGATAGTTCATCAATGGTGTACTGCTGCAAGATCAAGTCTCAAGATGCGCCTTTTTTTTTTTTTAATTTCTGTTTCCAAACTACAGCGTCCACTCGATTTCTAAAGATTGCTGACAACAGCAATGTTCAAGTCACACCTTCCTGATCTTGGGCGTCCTGAATTTTCTCAATAATTGTTGGAAACTGATCAAGTCTTCAAAAACTTATTGTAGATGCGATAAAATTGTTAAACGGCTTGGAAGGTCACTTGCAAATTTCCTTCGAAACTTCTCACGAACCACTGTTGGTGAACCAAACGCTTCCATGCAGCTTGCTACAAACCTTCTTTCCTCCAACTTTAAGCGAACAGCCACTGTGTAGCCTAACCGATGAATAGAAGACCAACAATGTAACCTATTAATGTTTATTGATTACAAAATTGATACAATTGATCAGCTGTTAAAAAGTAATACACTACTTTATCATTGTTGAATAAAACAACAAGTAGTGTTCACATATTCGTTCTGCCATTTAAGTGTTGACATAATATTGAAGCACCCTTTATAATAACAACCAAAACTACACTACTCTTAAATCAATAAATGTAAACGTGGTGTGTCCGACCGTACCGCCATCCCCGCAGCCCCGTGTCAGTTATATGGTACGATAGCCCTCCATTCATAAAGAAGATTTCGGTTTAGAATTGAAGTGGTTGTGTTCGGAGATATGGGTGTCAAAAAAGCCCATCGCTACAAATGACTTCTTATCTGGGAATCGAGTGCTGATGTAGCCGAGACTGGCTTTATTGTTCCTGAAGCTTTCATAATGGTCCAGAGAATTCGAGAATGTTTGGGAATATTGAGAATGAGTGAGAATGTTGTAGACGGTTTCAGAATGTTACAGAAGCTTCGAGAATGTTAATCTAGAATGTTTGAGAATATTGTAGAAGATGTAGAATGTTCCAGAATGTTGTAGAATGTTTCAGAATCGAATATAAAAGATGTGTTACTCGTGTGTGTTAAGTGTATTTACAACGATCTCACTAGTGAGAGAAATGATTTCATTTATTTAATTTCCACGGCTATAATAACCAGGATTGAATAGGTAAATGTTATGCCTATTATTTATGTTCGTTTTTAACTCAATCTGAGAGCTATGCAACACAATGACAAAAATGTTTTTTTCAGAATGTTACAAAAGTTCGAGAATGTTAATCCAGAATGTTGGATGATGTTGTGGAAAGATGTAGAATGTTCGAGAATGTTTTAGAATGTTGCAGACGTTTCGAGAATGTTAATCTAGAATGTTGGAGAGTGTTGGATAATGTTTCCGAATGTTACAGAAGTTCCGAGAATGGTAATCCAGAATGTTGGAGAGTGTTGAAGAATTATGTAGAATGTTTGAGAATGTTGTTTAATGTTTCAGAATGTTACGGATGTTTCGATAATGTCAATCCAGATTGTTGGAGAATGTTTTAGAATGGAGTAGAATGTTGGAAAATGTTGGAGAATATTTGATAATGTTAAAGAATGTTGGAAACTGTTGGAGAATGTTGAAGAAATTTATAGAATATATGAGATTGTTGGATAATGTTGTATAATGTTTCAGAATGTTACAGAAGTTTCGAGAATGACAATCCAGATAGTTTTAGATTGTTTTAGAATGGAGTAGAATGTTGGAAAATGTTGGAAAATATTTGATAATGTTAAAGAATGTTGGAAACTGTTGGAGAATGTTGTAGAAATTTATAGAATGTATGAGATTGTTGAATAATGTTGTACAATGTTGGAGAATAATTTAAAATGTTGTAGAATTGTGGAGAAAATTGGAGAATGTTGTAGAATATTCCAGAATATTAACTTATCGGGATGAAGAATGTGCTAGAGAGAATGTTCTAGATTGTTCCAGGATGTTGCAGAATCTTCCAGAAGTTTCAAGAATGTTCTAGGATATTACAGACGGTTCTGGACCATCAAAGGGATTTCCTGTTCCGGAAGTTTCGAGAACATTCTAGAATGTTCTAAAAAACTGTAAAACTTAAACCTAACATTTGACACCTATACTTTTAAGTTATATATAGGAGAGAAAAAAACATTTACATTTAGATTATTATTTTGCGACTAAGGTGTAAAATATTGTTCCTAGAACAACTGGTGGAAATCGTAGTTTTTGCGCTTACTGGCGTGGGGCAACCTGAAGTTTCGATAGTTTTTCAGTGTCTCGTGTTGTTTACATGAGAGCAAAATGTAGTCCTTATCATTCGCTTCCTTTAAATACATTTCAACTCCTATACAAGTGAGTGAACGTACTTTATTTACAAAACAGCATAGCGCATGAGCAAGGTCGTGTAAAAAAATATCATTTAAAGACATATATGTTAGTTATGTTATTGAGCAGCTGTCGACAATTACTCCACTTCATACAATAGAAAAGCTGATTTCGCTAATCATCTATACTTACATTATAAAGAGGTAGGCTACATTTTTTTTTTTTTTTTTTTTGTATGTAGGGGTTATTCTCTGGAACTACTGAACCGATTGAAAAAACAGTTTTTCTATTAAAAAGCTACACTATCCCTGATATTCATAGTGGGCTAAACTTCATTTTGATAAAAACATTTTTATTTCAATATTTGTAAATTTAGTCGGAAAAATTCTTAGGTTAGGCCTACACATGTATTTACATTTAATACCATAGCAACCAATTGAATAAAATAACAGATAAAACATGTGTTTGCTCTAATATTTTCATTAACAGCTGACTTCAAACTTTGAAGCAATTGTTTGTATTTCTAACTTTTAGGTTAGGTTTCGATTAAAGTGTAGACATGAGCCTTGCTGGTTCTTTTAACCTTTATTATAACTACTGTTATAAAATATACAAAATAATTTGATTTTAACATTTAACATTATTTACCATCTTTGGGGTTACTATTAATTCTACACCTTTATTATAAAGAAAACATAACATGATTGTGTATATAGAAGGTTCTAACGGGGTTAGCGCGCTGAGCACGCATGGGGTTTCTCTAGTCTGTAATACTTTAACAAAACCTAGCCTAGATTATTCCTTGGGTTAATGTTACACCTTCAATCAAAACAAACTTCTTATAACGTCTGGATGTTTGTTGATTTTGTGCATGAGTACATAAAACTAATGTAGACTATAATATGCCATATAATCAGTTTTGAGGTTGTAAATCATTGAAAATGTGTGTATTTTACAATCCTTCTTGTTTACTTCATTCTTGACAGCCTGAAAACCACTTAGGTATACAAATACAAACATAAAACTATATTTTAAACTATCTCGATCTTGGGCTATTGGTCTGAATTATTACAATTTTAATAAATCATACAAGTTAGAGCTTCTGTTATTATTTTACAAATGTAGGCCTACTGTCGATGAAAACAAGTAAATTTAAATTGAACAATAATATGTTTTTTCTATATGGCTATTTAAAATATGTGTGGTTAAAATTGTTGATTTATGTAGGCCAATAATTAAAATGTACGATGTTTTGTTTCCCAAAATGTGTCTCAGTGCTTTGAGTTAAATATTAAATTAAAGGGTCTGTACACTTACCATGGACTCAGATATAGTTTGTTGTTTGTAGGCCTAAGTCGTTTCTTTTGAAGAACGATGTAAACAAAAAGAATTGAAAACCATAAACAACGATTCAACCATATAACAGCTGATTTCGTCCGTCAGCTTTAATACTTCAACAAAAATTAAATATTATAACGTGTTCAGCTAATGTACAGAATAATACTTAAGCGCCTACTGGTTCCCTATGCCTCGTACTAACACGGTACAAGTTGCGCATGGGCGTAGAGTGTATATTATGTACACGATTATCTCTCTTGTTCTTCTCAGAGAAGTGGAACCGTTTAGATTCTCGTCTCGATCAGGCAAACTGCGCATGCGTGTAAAGTAAGTATGCCTCATTTATCAGAGAAGACACAATTCTACAACTTTTCCTTTCAATTACGGGTTGAAGTCGAAGAAGGGGAAGCGTTGCAATTTTGTCTGATCCAGGTAAATTTGGCATACCATTCATAAAAAAACATAAATTTTCAACGACTTCTAACCTCAAAACCAGTCATATAGCCTAAATTAGTTCCGTAACACATTACACTCAATTATTTTGAAGTTTTATATGTATGAAATGAATCTGCACGGGATCTTACCAGTCCACTATCCAACGTGGACTGTAGACCGGTAACACTACGACTCATTTCAAGGGCGTTACACTTTCCCAACTCCATACTACTGTAAATAATTGTACGGACTCGGCTATTGGCCTACAAAGTATATTGCACACAATAAATAAGGCGGCCGAGTAATGACATTTTCGCCCACTTTCATATCGAACTGTCTTTCGACAGACGCTCTAGTCCGTAGCGTGTGAATTATCCGAACTTTTATGGGCGATCTAGTTAGCTGCAGTTCTAAATTTTAACCAAATATTGTGGTACGAAAATAGTTCGATCACGCAGAAGAACCGCTTACGTGAGTTGAGTGAATTTCTGAAATTAATATTATATGTTTTATGGTTTCATCCAACTATTTGTGAAACTGATCTACTCATGGAGGCGCTGAGTAGCTGCCTATGTGATTAAATATATAAGTAGAACCTTAGCCTCCAGCCCCGGTTCAAGCAGTTCTTTGCAAGTTTGTACCTCGACCTTGCGGCCTAAGATTATGGACTGAATCGCTTCGCTTGCAGCGGACAAACCATGTGGTTTTGAATTGGTATATTTTCCGTTTTTTTTTCTCCGAATTTCAGGGTTGTAGGACGGAGAGTCCCCGGGTAATCCGCACAAGGGTCGATCGTAAAATATTTGAGCGAAGCTGGACCGAGGGTCCCCAGCCGATCCCTCATTAGCGCGGGGACCCTCGGTCCTCTCCTGCCAAGAGAGGATTAACGGCCAGGTCACTGAAATACTCCATCCTGGGCTTTACCTCTTTCCACCATGTTTATTTTGCATTCTCAGTTGCATTAGAAACGTTTATAGTGCATTTCTAACTACAAAATACGATGATTTCTTCATGTGTTTTAACAACTGATAAACGCAGTCAAATGTTGGCTAAATTTAGTAAATGAATGAAAGAGAGAAATATAAACACTATAAATGATAAGGTTTTACTTGTTTATTTTATCTGAACTATTGAAATATGGGTCGCCGGAATAGTACCCCCCGGAATATAATTAGAATAAAAAAAACTAGAGGACTAACCTAAACTGTTTAGTCACAGTATGTTGCCGATAACAGTATAATTGTAGGAACCTGCTTGGGGGGGGGGGGTATTCCGCACCCCCTGAAATATTACAAGTTAGCTACTTGCAACATACAAGACGTTTGCAGTTTAAAAAAATCAAAAGGACAACGATTTTAAGCACCAGGCGAGCTTTTATTGCTGTCCCTTGTCAACCTTCTTCAAACCCCATCCTAATCCTATAAGTGCGAGAGCGGACCGAAAGTCCCCGGTCGACACTCCATTAGTCCGGGGACCCTCGGTCCTCGCTTACCGAAACAAGTAAAGAATTTTCAGGTCATTTTTGGCCCGGGGACCCTCGGTCCGGCTCCCGAATTTCAGGAACTATACTGGCGTTTAGCTGGTAAAAAAAGCATATTCATATGATCTTTCTCAATTAGTTTTCACCAGAGTAACAAGCACTCAAATTATCATTGATGGTCTTACTGGACTGGTTATAATTATTAACTGTGTTAACTTATTTTATAAACTTACTGCTCACAGTCTTTTTTTTATTGGTTAGGCCGTTTCGCCAATTTTTCAAGCATTATCAAACCTAATATTTTTTTATCTCGGTTAATGCGCGCTGATTGGTGAAGAAACGAAACATAAGCACAACACATCTACAATACAAAATCAGAACACAACACATAGCTAGATCATTTAGAGTATTTTTGTACTCACGTGTGTTCGCGTACGTTTCTAGATCGATACTGGTTTTATCTTTTCAGCTTGTGGGTTAGGTAAATACTAATAGAAGAGGCTCTATCTGAATGGAGTCTATCGAGGATAGTATTTGATTCTAATATTGTTTTTTCATTTAGTAAAGAGGGTGGATCTGCTTTTCTGTGTTTGTATATTTGGAATTCCTCCAAAACGTTCATTATTTAGAATATTGAGCGTTTATGTAAAATTTGAAAATTCTTTTCTATATCGGAATACTGTGACCTGTTTCTATCAAAATTGTTCTGCAAATTTTTAGTTTTATATTTTTCTTAGTGAAATTGTTATTTGGGATGTGTTCTTTAAATCTTGTTTTGAAATATCTTCCAGTTTGGCCTAAAAATTGCTTGTTGCGGTGTGATAAATCACAGCTGATTTTATAAGTGGCACTTGCCATTAGTGGGGGGTTTTAATGAGGTTTGATAATGCCTGACAAATGGCGAAACGTCGGTACATACCAGAAAAAATTACCAACCAAAAACGACTGTGCGTAAGTTTAAAAAATAAGTTGTCGTAGTTAATAAAAGACCTTAGAATTTCCCCGATTCCTCTTAGAACATCCTGTAGCCGGCCTACCAAAATGTATTTACTAAACATAGAAATATCTGTGTAGCATTTTCTTAACATATGCAGTGGTTGACATTTTTATAAGTATGACGTATTCCAGTTTTATACATTTTGTATACGTTTGTCCGTTCCAGAAATCAGGGAAATGGGTATTGAGCGAACACATTCTCAGCGAATAAATGTATTTTTAAGCTAGATGTGTGTTACTTGATCTTAACTAAGTGCCCATCGGTCAGGGATATTTTTCTCTTGTAGTCCAGAATTACATAATTATATTTTTTATTATGTTGGCCGATCTTTACCGAAAGTCATAACCGCTGGCTAGTGCAGTTGAACAAAGCATCAGCTGTTCTTAGACTACCTTATTGTGTAATCGTAAACCCGCGACCATTAGTTTGAAGGGGCTCAAATTCCATACCACCAAAGTGGGTTCGATAGTTAATTTGCATGACCAATAAGTTGGACGCTGTATTGCTTTTATTCCTCGTCCGATAGTTTTAACAGTTATATCTTCGTTACTAAATTAAACAGGGTATGCAAAATATATTTAGCGGTTTTTTTAATTTTTAGTTATTCTTATTAGAGAAATACCATAGTAAATATGAGCTATTGCATCCATCTAAATTCGAGAGTGGTCAATGAGCACCGATCATAGTCCAAATAACGCTGTATGGGGTATCATTATAATATATATATATATATATATATATATATATATATATACATACATGTGTTTGCACTCTAACGGCCTCATTTTACGTCCAATTTGGTACACACATTGGTTTCCTAAGTCAGAGTTCGTTAGCCAAAAAAAACCGGAAGCACTTTTTTTACCGGAAGTAACAATTTATTTAGAATTTTCGTACTATAAACTTTTCGGGATATATTTATAGCCTTTTTTCATAGCCCGTCTGGTTCCCCTAAAAGAGATCACTCGCAAAGCGTAGTCCGTAATCCGAGACCGCAAGGCTGAGGTTCAAACTCGCGAAGCGAGTGTCCACTGCGAGCGGAACGAAGCAGCGAGCGAGCCGAGGCCAGAGGCTAAGGTGCAAACAGATTCTACTAATATATTTTGTACACGGAGGCAACTTTTCAGAGCCTTCGCGAATGGACAAATTTCCTGTAATAGTGAAAACGCTAAAACATATAATAAACTTAATTTTCAAAATTCGCTCAACTCACGTCAGCGGTACAGCTGCGTTGATGAATTATTTAAAATTTTGACACGGCCGCCATTTTGAAACGGATTGTTTGATCAAGCTTGTTGTTTTACATTGACCAGGTCTTACCGTAATGAAAGGCCGTGTCAAGGTTGAAATCAATCGGTCCTACCGTTCTACAGATCAAACTTTTTTGTGTAAAACAAAATGGCGGCTAGACGGAAAACGTAAAATGTTAGGACCAGAGTATTTTCACTTTTTTTTACTGCGAATGCAAATAAACACTTAGGGGACTTATTCGTCTACATTTTTTAAAAACTGTAGGCCTACAATTTATTGTTAGTACTAACTTTTTGATAATTTAAATAACAGTTATTGATACAACTTTTTTTTGCTGATTCATTTGATTTATTCATTTTTCTTCTGCTGGTATCTGCTGGAATGCCCATATCTGCTGGTATTAATTTTCGTCCTATATAAACACTAGGGGCTTGACCCATGCTTGCTTCGTTCCCCAAACCCCGGCGGCATACCATGTCGAAGCGTCGAAGCCAATTTCAACAGATTATTGTATATTGTCTGATATTATCACGAAAATGACGATTGAGGTATGACCTATCTAAAACAAAATAGAGTTCGAAGTAGACATGGTCGTCCCCGATAATTAGAATTACTGCATGCGTTGCACTTTCATCACTAATATATAAATAATCAATAATCATAATTTCAAAAAAAATTGATTACCGACTAAAGTAAACAATATAATATGTAACACCATATGTTAGGCTTGTAATATAGTACGCCTTTTAGTTGCTTTTACCTAATATAAAACAAAGTGTTAGTTGTGAAGAATAATTACCCGATTCTAAATATTCGAAATTACTTGTAAATAAACGTTATTTGGTTCATATAGACCTAACCTAAAATTATGTTAAGTTTCTGATTCAAATCAGCTGTTTTATTTACAATATGTAACAACAAATGTTTGCATTTATACAGTAAGCATTTTTCGATGATTTCCCTTTGTGTTTGCTTTTAGTTTTTTAATCTAACCTAAAAAAGCTGTTGGTTGTGAATAGTAATAGATTTGCTAAGTTGGTCGGTATGGTAGTGAATGTAAACAAACATGTGTTGCTAAGCTTTTAATCCGAACATCTGTTTTACCAGAGTTTTCACTATTTGTACGCTTTAAATGGCAAATTTGGTTACATCCTTTCTCAGTTTGTTTCTATGAACCCATAAGCAGGCCCCAAATATAAATACACCTTACAATTTTCGGTTGGACTATTTGGCAGAAAAGACATCTTAAGTAGTAGGCCTATCTGGAGGAAAATACCGTTTCAGCATTAACTAACCAACAAAACAACTATTTGGATTGCAACAAACGGCAGTGTAGTCACCCGTTCTAAAACCACATCTACTTTGATTTCAGTCCTGATTATTTAAAAAGAACTGTTGTGAAAAATAATTACCTGATTCTTAATTAGCCAAATTGGTTGCAAATAAACGTGTTCCGGTTTATTGTAGGCCTAACCTAAAATTGTGTGACGTTTTTATCCAAATCAACTGTTTTATTTATAATATGCAACAACAGATGATCGAATTGAATTAGAATCCGGTAAGCATTTTCGTTGCTTTTTGTTTGAATTTGATTACAGTCTTTTAATCTAACCTAAAAAAGCTGTTGGTTGGGACGAATAATGGACAAATTCTTAATTTGTTAAGTTGGTAATGAATGTAAGCAAACATGCGTTGCTAAGCTTTAGATCCTAACAGCTGTTTTATCTGATGGAGGGGTGGAAGTACACCCACGTATTTTCATTATTTTTACTCGTAAAAATGCAATTTAAAAAAAATTCTTTCTTAGTGTGCGTCTATGATCCTATAGGAATAAAAATTTTAATGTTCCTGTGTTGATTCTAAGTCAGTTTGCCAGTCATTCAGTCAGGACAAGCTGCTTATATATATACAGGGTGTATCAGGAAGAAACGGAAAGAATTGCAGGACGTGTTCTACTGGTGAAAATAATGAAAAAAGTTCCTATAAACATAGATCCGAAAAAGCTTCGTTTTCCAGATATCCGCCATTTTGTTTTTTGTACAAAATAATTCATATCTAGAGAACGGTTTGACTGATTGAGTTCAAACTTGGCATGAAGTTTAAGCTGTCAATTATATACCTCAAAAAAAAAAATAAACGATTAAATCCAATCATGCGTTTCAAAATGGAGGCTGGTTGAAAATTTCAAACCTAAATTACTCCAAAACCGTACATTTTAACGAAAAATGTCAAGATACCTTTTTTGTAGCCCTTTTGATTCCCTATCGGATGGTGTAACTGTCAAAACAATCGGATGAAGGATAATAGCTAAGTTAAAAGGTAATGACAACAAATGTCCATACAATATTGTAGTATTTACTGTGTTTGTATAGGATGCCGAGTTGAACAAACCAATTAGTACACATAACTTAACTGTTATCCTTCATCCGATTGTTTTGACGGCTACACCATCCGATAGGGAATCAAAAGGGCTACAAAAAAGGTGTCTTGACATTTCTCGTTAAAATGTACGGTTTTAGAGTAATTTAGGTTTGTAATTTTCAAACAGCCTCCATTTTGAAACGCATGATTGGATTTAATCGTTTATTTTTTTTGAGATATATCATTGACAGCTTAAACTTCATGCCAATTTTGAACTCAATCAGTCAAACCGTTCTCTAGATATGAATTATTTTGTACAAAAAACAAAATGGCGGATATCTGGAAAACGAAGCGTTTTCGGACCTATGTTTATAGGAACTTTTTTCATTATTTTCACCAGTAGAACACGTCCTGCAATTCTTTCCGTTTCTTCCTAATACACCCTGTATATTATATTACCTATATAGAGAGAGAGAGATTTAGCTTTTATTTATTCAAAACATTGTTGTGATTTTTTTTAGAGCATAAAACTACTCTAACGTTCATCTAACATATGTAATAATGTTTTGTATGTGTGCTCAAGTACAAGTGATAGTATAGAATTGTGTGTTTACATGATCACAGCTGATTCACACGGAGTGGAAACAGGTGTGAAGGAATGCAACACTTGTGAGTGAGGAGTTTGGCGCGTGTCTAAACTTTCTTCCATATATGTCGGCCAACAATGCGACAACGTGCTCAATGTTTGCTACGTGTATGTCTTCCAAGAACAACATACATACCACTTGGGACACGGATTAAAGCAGTATATCGTAAGCCAAGTACTAAAGCCGTATTGTTTCAAAAGAAAAGTGAACGCTTAAGGCTCTGCTGCATCTCGGCCGTATAAGGTAGATTCACTTGTGCTGAACGGACACGTGTTGCTCTTGTAGTTTTCTATTTTAGAATTTTAAGGACAGTACAGTGTATTTATCAACCTAAACTTGTAAGTACATATGAATGTTGGGCATACAAATGTTGGAAGAATGAATTTTGGATGTACGAATATTGGATATACGATGGTTGGAAAGAATTATATAGATATACGAATGTTGGATCCATGAATGTTTCACATACGAATGTTGAATTTACGAATGTTAGATGAACGATTGTTGGATGTATAAATGTTGAATTAACGAATGTTGGATGTACGAATGTTAGATGTATGAATGTTCAGTGTA
>JAGFPH010007262.1:8247-24203 GCA_018207615.1 Philaenus spumarius | reverse complement strand
AGACTTTTCAAACACCCTGTATAAACAAATACATTCACGTATCATGTAGTCGTGTTTATCACTTCGATATTGTTTATCTTGTATCAATCCGATAAGAACCGAGTGTTGACGGAGCGGCACGAAGTACCAACGCCGTTATATTCCCTTCGTGACACGGGTCAGTTCTTGTTTGACGGTTGTTGTGGCTTCTCGTACACCTGGCTCGGTTGTTATAAACAAACTATACAGAGTGTGTCGCGAGTTAGGCGCCGTAAAGTGTTGGACTTTGTTTCTGGAATTTTTCGAACTCCTTACTGTGGGATTGTATTTCGTAAGTGGAATATTTTATTGTCAACTATTAAAACATTTATCTTTTAAGAATTTCCATTGACTCTGTTCTTTGAATAATTGAGAAAATTGCAAAATTGGTGTACAAAAAAGTATTTACATGGAGTCTTTATTGATAAGAAAGGAAATTTAAATGCCAGTGCAATTAATTAAAAATTAAGACTATTATTGATTTCAAGACTTTATTTAGGGTAAAGTTAGGACCCTCAGGTCCTCTCCCCATAAGCAGTCAACATTTATGGATACTTATCTATACTAATATTATAAAGAGGTAAAGTTTGTTTTTTTGTTTGTATGTATCTAGGGGCTAATATCTGAAACTACTGAACCGATTGAAAAAATAGTTTTACTAATAAAAACCTTCACCATCCCAGAGTAACATAATTCATTTCCATAAAGTTTTTTTTCAATACTAGTGGATGCAGCAATGCTTCGCTATTGCTCGATTTAATTTAAAGGGTAGTAAAGTTATTCCATTGCATTACATTGACTTAAGTAATCGAATTGCAAAATGGTTTTTATACCACTTAAGAATATACTACACAAATTTAGATTTATAGTTTGTCAACTTTTACAGATAGTACAGTAAAACTTTTGTTTGTTTTTACCTAATCTAAAAAAACTGATATTTGTGATGAATTGTAAAAAAACTGATTCTAAATTAGCCCAATTGGTTGCAAATAAACGTGTTTTTGTTCATTGTAGGCCTAACCTAAAATTATGATCAGTTTTTTTTAAGCAAAACGGTTGTTTTATATATAATATTTAACAACCAATGTTTGAATTGAATTAAAATACAGTATTGTAAGCATTTTTAGTTGATTTTTGTTTTTATTTTATTTATGTTGGTCAATCTAACCTAAAAAGCTGTGGATTTTGAAAAAATGATAAACTGATTACAAATTTGCTAGTAAAGTTGCTATGGTAATGAATGTAAACAAACATGTGATACTAAGCATTTTTATACGAACAGCTGATTGTGTGCGCTATGGTCTTGAGTCCATACAAAAGAGGCTGTTTAATTTTTCCCAAATTTGAAACTTTCGGGACATTTTTCTTTATATAAAAACCTAGTTCGAACTATTACGAACATTTTAAAACAAAAAATAACCAAATTGGTCCAGCCGTTCTCAAGTGATGCGCTTACAAAGGAACAGCAATTCATTTTTATTATATAGATTTGTAAATATTGTCGGAAAAAAATGTTAGTTAGGCCAGACTGACAAATCAACACATGTATTTTAATGTATTACCATATCAACCAATTGAATAAAATACAGATAACAGCCGTTTGGTCTAATATTTCCATTAATTAATAGTTATTTTCTAACTTTGTATTTTTAACTTTTAGGTTAGGTTCTTATTAAAGTGTAGACCTGAGCCTTAGTGGTTCTTTTAATCTTTATTGTAACTGCTGTTACAAAATATACGAAACAATTTGATTTGAACATTTAACATTATTTAGCCTACCGTATTAGCTTTGAGGTTATTATTTAATCCTACACTTTTATTATAAAGAAAACATAACATGATTTTTTGTATAGAAGGTTCCAACGGGGTTGGCGTGCGGAGCACGCAGGTGTTTCCCTAGTACAATATATTTAAGCCTAAGATAAAACCAAAATTAATGTAATTATTTAAAAGAAAACTAAATACATTAAAAGACCAAGAAAAACGAACATAAAAACACTCGTTCCCAAATTTAAAAAATTATAAATAGGCCTACAAATGTTAAAAATTTGTTGTATCAGTTGTTAGTGTAAATAACATACAAAAAATGAATTCTGATTGTGTATAAAAGAGAGATAGAGAAGCGGAAGAGGGGGGGGGAGAGAAAAATAAAAAGGTGATACAAAGATAAAAAAAAAGTGTATACATATTTTTTGTCCCTCGTTCAAACAAGATATCGATAAAATTAAAAAAATCTCATTAAAATTCTAACCCATAGAAATCATTCAAATGTATTATAATATTTTGTTGTTTTTATATATTAAAGGGATCTTTGTCACCTCCTCCCCCTTACTCTTGTAGGCCTACCTAGCTCTCTATATGTTTCAATTAGTGTCTAATTCCCCAAATTTGTATAGATTAGGAGTAAATATGAAGTAATTCAATAAAACCTTCATGAGAAAAATATTATTTTTTCAATACTGTTACCAATTATACGTAGCCTAGTTTTATTAAACTGAACTGCAACCCTAAGAACAACAAAAATAGCCAGTTTGGTAAACAAATATATATATGGCACTAGTTATTATATGAAATACGTTATTGCAGTATCATTATATTAATAGTGCATATCAAAAACTGAAGAACCCTTTTTAGTATTTATTATAAAAGGAGAGGAGTACAACTTATATCATTCGAAAGGTACTGTGCCATAGATGTACGCAAAAAATCATGTTGTATGTTGATGTCAAGCCGGGTAAAATATAATAAACTCGCTTAACCTAAAATTGTGTTACTAAGCTGGTTACCCGAATCAGCTGTTTTATCTGTTATTTCGTGCAGTCGGTTGCTATGGCAATGAATTTAAAAATGTATTTTTGTAGTCCATGGCTTTATGTTTTTCCCTTACAAAACAATTAGGCAGTTTCATCACACTCATGTCTGTATAAGCTAATATCCATTTGACTTCCCTGCTCTAGGAAATATTTAGTTAAACATTATACTAACAAATACTCAGCTTTGTTTCCATTTCTTTCAAATTAAATCATCACTTATCTTTATTTATTTGTTTAGTTATACAATACTACAGTGTAATGAAGTACTAATGAAATGCCTACTTATAAGGAATTTCATATGTTTACTAAATATTTATCCCACGAAGCTTCCTCTTTTCCCTTTCTCTCTCTTTTCCTCATAGCATGTCAGGTACGATTTAAAAATTTGCGTACTAATAAATTACAATTAATTTTGTGAAAAAGATGTTACATTCAAGGCCGTAGCCAGCGGGAGTGGTTAGGGGGTCAAACCCCCCCCCCCAAAAATCCCGAAATTTAGTAGTAAAAATGAACACAAGGTTTAAAAAGTGCAAATTAAATTATAAAACAGACAACACAACAGAGAATAAAGCGACATATTTTACATCATTGTGCATTGCATGCATACTGGTATTTAGATTTACTTGATTAAACTACAACGTACAATACACATGGATGCAGTAGGTGCTTGATTTTATCTGAAATAAGAAATCTATGAAGGTTCAACAAAAATACTTTACTCTAACAAAACACGTAATGCATTGTGTATTGGAAATACTGCCAATACAAGGGTTGGCATGCGAAGCACGCAATGCATTGCGTATTGAAAATACTCACAATATGGGGGTTGGCGTGCGAAGCACGAAATGCATTGCGTACTGAAAATACTCCAAATACGGGGGTTGGCGTGTGAAACACGCAATGCTCCGTGCATTGAAAATTCGCAATGCATTGTGTATAGAAAATACTCCCAATATGGGGTTGGCGTTCAATGCACTGTACGTCTGCCGCTTCTCATAGTGTTCAGTGTCAAGCGTTCACATGTGCGTCCTTAGCAGTGAATTTGTTAAAAGGGTTTAAATTCAAATCCCCGGTCTTGACCTGACCTTCCCCCCCTCTCGAAACGTTTTCCCAGTTACCTTACAAACACTATTGGACGAATTACGAAAAGATATTAATTTATTTAAATTTATTGTTTAACTAATATAGGCTATTGATAGTTTTGTGACAAGTTGCCCATAGCTAGACATACTTATACTTTCCTTTAAAAAAAATACGTGTGTATAGGGGCAAACTACAGGTAACTTATCGAATAATCTGAAATATTAGTGTAGAGAAAGTTCAATAAACAACTATAATAGTGGTTTTGCGTCCATGAAACCCGTTTAGTTTTCTTCTAAAAATTTCTAAATTTTGAAATCAAATAAAAATTCTTTTTTGCTATGAAGTTGGTTGTGTGTTAAATATAAAACCGTACAATGTAGCTTTCGAATTAGCTATCAAACATCCCTCTGGCACCATCGCATCGGTTGCAAATGTACGGGCATTTGTGTCGTTCAAAACGTAAAATTCGGTTATTTTCGCAATTAAAAAAATCAATATTAAGAAAACTACTCCGGAAGAAAATGGACTTGTAATTTATTTAGTTTATACAGGGTGTCCCACGAAGAAACTGAGAAACTCTCAGGACTTGTTCTTCAGGTGAAAATAACAAAAAAAGTTCAAATAAACATAGGACCGAAAAGTCTTCGTTTCCCAGATATCCGCCATTTTGTTTTTTGTGCAAAATAATTCATATCTAGAGAACGGTTTGACTGGTTGAGTTCAAACTTGGCATAAAGCTTAACCCAACAATGATATATCTCAAGAAAAATAATCGATACTATCGAATATTGGGTTTCAAAATGGCGGCTGTTTGAAAATTTCAAATCTAAATGACTCAAAAACCGTACATTTTAATGAATAATGTCAAGACACCTTTTTTGTAGCCCTTTTGATTCCCTATCGGGTGGTGCAACTGTCAAAACAATCGGATTAAGGATAAAGCTAAGTTATGTGTAATAATTAGTTTGTTCAACCCGGCATACTATACCAACACAGTAAACACAGCAATATTGTATGTACATTTGCTGTCATTATCTTTAACTTAGCTATTTCCCTTCATCCTATTGTTTTGGCAGTTACACCACCCGATAGGAAATCAAAAGGGCTTCAAAAAAGGTATCTTGACATTTTTCGTTAAAATGAACTTTTTTTTTAGTTATTTAGGTTTGAAATTTTCAAACAGCCGCCGTTTTTAAACGCAAGATTCGATAGTATCGATTATTTTTCTTTAGATATATCATTGTTAGGTTAAGCTTCATGCCAAGTTTGAACTCAACCAGTCAAACCGTTCTCTAGATATGAATTATTTTGCACAAAAAACAAAATGGCGGATATCTAGAAAACGAAGAGTTTTCGGTCCTATGTTTATATGAACTTTTTTTGTTATTTTCACCTGAATAACAAGTCCTGAAAGTTTCTCCGTTTCTTCGTGGGTCACCCTGTATAACTAATATTTTAAAAAAATACTTGTTTGTCTGAGACGTAGAGTTTAAAAATTTATTTTTCATTGGTTGATTTTATACGGAATGGCCCTTTACTTAGAATCGCAATTATTTCGGAAGTTATCATATTGATAAATTAAAAGACAAAAAAAAATGGGTCTGCGTCGGACCAGACGGTGGAAGTTATACTTCTTTGGCCATTCGTATACTTTCCTATAATTTTTGAAAAACAAAAATTCCCAGCTAGGGATCGAACCAGGGGCTCTAGGGTGGAAGTCGAGTGCGTTAACCACTCACCCACCGAGACTCGTGAGGTATCTCTTATAGAGAAAAGGTATAAAAAGGCACTTTCCGGATTTTACTCCTAACGCGTGACGCGGTTTCTCGACCGACACCCCATCCCGTTTACAACGGGCGCAAAGAAATATAACTTCAAAAACCTGCAACTAAAATAGAAACCTCTCACTCCCACTAATGCAATCTATACTTTGGCATTCAGTAAAAATATTTTAAAATAAAATCCTCTCACTAATTTTCTTTATCAATTCATTTCTTTCACTAAAACATAAATCACATATATATAGACTATATCTTAAACTAAGGAACAAAAAATGGCCACATGGGCCTAAGCCTGTGAGTGGGCACAAGTCGCTCAATATGCACATTGAAGATTACATGAAAAAATTAAAACATTAAAAGGATTGCATTAAACATTGCCATGTCGAGCTGAGTCAATCTTCTAACAAAACTAAACTAGTAACTATTATTAGGGTTTCTAAAGAAGCTATACCTGCCAAACTAACATAAAACAAGATGTTATCATTTATGTTGAAACCCAATTACACATTGGACCTTAGACAAGTAGTTCAGACAATATCGGTACATAACAGACAATGAGGGAACGATAAGATCAATATCTATGTGTAAGTAGATAAGATAACACGCTTTGCTGCATCCCTTCCCAATTCAAACAGCCAAATTAATAAGCCTTTTAAAAATAAATAACTTTTAATTTTTAAACAGACGTAGCTTGCCCGGAAGATTTTGATACAAAACTTGTGCTATATAATGAGAGTTAGTGACAGAAAACGTTTTTATTAGCTTGTTAGACCTTATCCTGAAGAAATTTGAAGAACGCATTGTATGTTCATGATCAATTTTTAAGAAAATTTTACTGTAATTTTGAAATGTATAAATTGCCAAACAGTTGCCTTACACTCAGTACTTTAAAAATTACAAAACAGCTTTTGAGGATAAACTATGGCTCTTTTTTAATGCTGTTTTTAATATTGCTTTCTGAATTAATTTAAGTGACTCAAGAACCGAACTGAAAGCCATGTCCCAAGCTATTCCCCCATAAGTAAAGACTGGCAATACGCGTAATACGCGAGTTTTAATTCGTGGAAATCTAGAATGTCGCTAAGTTGTCTGAAAACATAAATTAATTGTATAGTTTTTTGTTTTAAAAACTTAACCTGTTCAGTCCATTTCATTCTCTTATTGAACATTACTCCTAGATATTTATAGCTACGGTTTATATGTTTCTACATAAACATGTATTGTTAAGGTAATCACCACATGTGTGCAATTTTAATCTATTATTTTTGAAATCTGTATTTGCCCTTAATGATAACTTTCAGAAACATTAAGTGTTAAAAGGTTTTGTTCAAACCACTTAAATATATACTTTCAATAATTCTATAATTTATATAATTCTATCTTTATTTTTGGCATTAAGTAAAATATTTAAAAATAGAAACCTCTCACTAAGTAAAAATATTTAAAAAAGAAACCCCTCACTAATGCAATATATGCTTTGTACATTAAGTAAAAATGTTTTAAAATAGAAACCTGTCACCAATGCAATAAATACTTGCTACACTTAGGAAAAACATTTTAAAATTGAAACCCCTCACTCTCACTAATGCAATCTATACTTTGTAAACATATTTTAAAATGAGAAACCTCTCACAATTTCAATCTATAATTTTTACATTAAAACTATTAAAAAAATAAACCTCTCACTCTCACTAATGCAATCTATACTTGGTGCATTAAGTAAACATATTTTAAAATGAGAAACGTCTCACTAATACAATCTATAATTTTTACATTAAGTAAAAATATTTAAAAATGAAACCCCTCACTCTTACTAATACTATCTATACTTTGTAAACATATTTTAAAATTGAGAAACCTCTCACAATTTCAATCTATAATTTTTACATTAAGTAAAACTATTAAAAAAATAAACCTCTCACTCTTACTAATGCAATCTATACTTTGTGCATTAAGTAAACATATTTAAAAATGAGAAACCTCTCACTAATACAATCTATCATTTTTACATTAAGTAAAACTATTAAAAAAATAAACCTCTCACTCTTACTAATGAAATCTATACTTTGTGCATTAAGTAAACATATTTTAAAATGAGAAACCTCTCACTAATACAATCTATAATTTTTACATTAGGTAAAGCTATTAAAAAAATAAACCTCTCACTCTTACTAATGCAATCTATACTTTGAGCATTAAATAAACATATTTTAAAATGAGAAACCTCTTACTAATAAAACCTATAATTTTTACATTGAGGGTCGGCTCTAGCTGTTGGCCATGTTGGCTGACACTCCATAAAACCAATGTTAAATTAAAATTCAAAATTTTCCTTTATATTTGATCGGAAAATTATAAACGATATGTCATTTTAAAGCTATGGTCAATATGCATGCAAATGGCTTTTTAAAAATTAAGAAACATATTTTGTTTAATATTTATTAACAATTTAAAACATTGATTTTTAATATTTTTTTATGTTATCACTATTAATTATAGCGAAAAACTACCAAGCCATTCGCCTAAAGAATTTTGTCCCCAAGATTTTGGTATTTTTTTAAAAACGTTATTTGAAAAATTGCGGGTTTTAAATGGATTTAGGCTGAGCAATGTCCGTGTAACCTACCGCCACTATAGGGAGTCGAAGGTTGCTTTCTGTTTTACTAGAGCCGACCCTTAAGTAAAACTATTAAAAAAAAAAAAAAATCTCACTCTTACTAATGCAATCTATACTTTGTGCATTAAGTAAACATATTTTAAAATGAGAAACCTGTCACTAATAAAATCTATAATTTTTACATTAAGTAAAACTATTAAAAAAAAATAAACCTCTCACTCTTACTAATGCAATCTATACTTTGTGCATTAAGTAAACATATTTTAAAATGAGAAACCTCTCACTAATACAATCTATAATTTTTACATTAAGTAAAAATATTTAAAAAAGAAACTTCTAACTAATGCAATATATACTTTGTACATTAAGTCAACATATTTTAAAATAGAAACCCCTTACTAATGCAATATATACTTTGTACATTAAGTCAACATATTTTAAAATAGAAACCTCTCACTAATTCAATCTATACTTACTTCATTAAGTAACAATATTTTAAAATTAATCCTTTCACTAATTCAATCTAAAATGTTTACATCAAGCAAAACTATTTTAAAATAGAAACCCTCTCACTAATGCAATTTATTCTTTATGTTTAAGTAACCGCCGTGAACGCGCGACCAGTGGGTCTACTTCTATTCTGTTAGGTAACCTTTTTTTGGAGACTTGTGCTTGTGCATCACAAAATTCACTCTTATTATTAGCATGCCCAAAGAGTTATAACTTGGTAAAACACCAAATGATTGTTAGACGTACAACAAATAGTCACTATTTCCTACAATCTAAAAATTATAAAAATACAAAAGGAGTGGTAGAAGGTTACAGAGGGGATTTCAGACGTTTGTTTATAGAAACATTTATTTATTTTGTCTACTATCACTTCATAAATTTAACGCACATATTTTTAAACACCACTTATTCTATCAACTTCTTACGTATATGTAAATATAACGATTTAAACAATTTGTGTACGATATACATGTGCTTTATATGTTAGAAATAAGAAAATGTTTGCAACCGATGTAAGCAGTCTCTAACTGATCTGCATACAAGAGTGTGGTCAGGAATCTGTCTAACGCCCAAGTCGACCTTGAACACTCAGCTGTTTTAGTTTACTGTCTCATTTCCTGCTTTCCATTGCAATGCACAGTTGTATGGACTTCCAGTTAATTAAACTCTAATGTACAGCCGTTGTCTGTCACATGTTTTGAAGGAGAACATCTGTTTGAATTTCGCTAATATTTTACGCGTAAATTTACATAATTATTTATTAAGGCTTGAATGGAAAATGAATTAAACAAAAACTGGTGTTAAATCTAAAGATACTAAAAGCTGCGATTTCCTTAACAGATAGGTCGTTATAGGACTTGCATGGATTAAAATGTGCTTATGTAGGTCATTATTTTATTTTAGCGTTTTTTACCAGGGAAATGAAAATATAGTGGCACCACAACAATGTCAGTATAGCTGGCTATTCGTCTGTCCGTCTGTCTTTCCCAGAACATGTTTGACTGAAATTTTGGTATAGTGCTGGTTAGAAATTGGACTTCCACGTATAACACCAGGAGGATAGAGACAAATGTAGTGATATACCAACAATCAGTTGATCGTTTAAAGTATTATAGCGTAAATCCCATATTCCTACTTCCAACGTACGTACATACAACATTTGTTCACCCAAAATTTGTACAATCAACATTCATACATCTAACATTTGTAGATCCAAATTTCGTGCATCAAACAATCATACATAATATAACGTTAGTACATACAACATTGTTCACCTAAAATTCGTACATTCGACATTCGTGTACGCAACATTAATTTGTACATCCAACATCCGTACATAAAACATTTGTTCACCGAAAATTCTTACATTCAACATTCAAAAATCTAACATTCGCAGATTTAACATTCGTGCATCCAACACTCATACATATAACATTAGTATAAACAACATTCAAACAACTAACATGCGTTCATCAAACATCCGTTCATTGAACATTCATACATCCAGCAATCGTTCATCGAACATTCGCACGTTAAATATCTGTGCATGTAACATTTGTTCAAACATAATTCGTACATTGAACATTGTTAAATTCAACATTCGTACATCCAACATCTGTACATCCAACATTTGTTCAACCAAAATTCGTGCATTCAACATTTATACATCTAACATTCGTGCATCCAATTTTTGTGCATAAACACACTCATACATCTAACATTCGTACATCCAACATTTTATATGATACATTCATAGATCCAACATTCGCATATCTATATAATTCTTTCCAACAATCGTTCATGCAACATTCGTACATCCAACATTTTATATGATACATTCATAGATCCAACATTCGCATATCTATATAATTCTTTCCAACAATCGTTCATGCAACATTCGTACATTTAACATTATTACATCAGACATTTGTTCATCCAACATTCGTACATACCTAAAATTCGAACACTAAACATTCTTACATCTAACATTCGTACATCCAACATTCGTTAATTCAACATTTAGACATCCAACCGTTCATTTAACATTCGTACATCCAACATTCGTACATCCAACTTTTGTGCATCCAACACTCGTACATCCAACATTCGTATGTGAAACATTCATAGATCCAAATTCGTATATCTATATAATTCTTTCCAACCATCGTATATCCAATATTCGTACATCCAAAATTCATTCTTCCAACATTTGTATGCCCAACATTCATATGTACTTACAAGTTTAGGTTGATAAATACACTGTACTGTCCTTAAAATTCTAAAATAGAAAACTACAAGAGCAACACGTGTCCGTTTAGCACAAGTGAATCTACCTTATATGGCCGAGATGCAGCAAAGCCTTAAGCGTTCACTTTTCTTTTGAAAAAATGCTGCTTTAGTACTTGGCTTACGAATATACTGCTTTAATCCGTGTCCCAAGTGGTATGTATGTTGTTCTTGGAAGACATACACGTAGCAAACATTGAGCACGTTGTCGCATTGTTGGCCGACATATATGGAAGAAAGTTTAGACACGCGCCAAACTCCTCACTCACAAGTGTTGCATTCCTTCACACCTGTTTCCACTCCGTGTGAATCAGCTGTGCTCATGTAAACACACAATTCTATACTATCACTTGTACTTGAGCACACATGCAAATATTATTACATTTGTCAGAAGAACGTTAGAGTAGTTATGTTATAAAAAAAATCACAGTAATGTTTTGAATAAATAAAAGCAAAATCTATACATGGTGTCTCCGAACTATATGGACCCCTTTCGTGGATTTATGTTCCTGGGATCCAGACAAACATATTTCACAATATAAACATGGGTCTACGGTACTTATTGTTTCGTCTGTCTGTCTGTATGTGTTTTTTACAAAATACTTAATATTTTTGGAAGTAAAAAAGATGTTGAGATCAAACTTAGTATACCTATTTTTAGTGTAACCTTTTATCACTGTGCGAAAAATTAGAACATTATTCTAAATATTTTCAAAATGGCGGTGGTTTATAATTTTTAATGTCAAATATCTCAAAAACCGCTAACTTTACAAAACAACTACAAGAGACAAAAAAGTTTACTGTTTTAATGACAAACACAATGGTGTTTTTATTTTGTCTGTAGCTCAAAGGATAACAGAGATATTTACAAAAAAAGGAAAATGTAATTCTTGGTAGTTGTCAACAATACCCAGAATTATTCTAGAAACAAAATATTTTAATGTTATTATGAGCTAAAATAACATTATTAAAAGCAGCTTGTCCTGACTGAATGACTGGCAGACTGACTTAGAATCAACACAGAGCAAAACCTACTTAAGATACAAATAGGAAAATTAAAATTTTTATTCTTATAGGATCATAGACGCATACCTAGAAAGAATTTTAAAAAATTTGCATATCTACGCGTAAAAATAATGAAAATTCGTGTGTTTTCTTCCACCCCTACATCAGATAAAACAGCTGTTAGGATCAAAAGCTTAGCAACGCATGTTTGCTTACATTTATTACCATAGCAACCAACTTAGCAAATTTAGAATCTGTTCATTATTCTTCCCAACCAACAGCTTTTTTAGGTTAGATTAAAAAAACTGTAATAAAATACAAACAAAAATCAACGAAAAATGCTTACCGGATTATAATTCAATTCGACCATCTGTTGTTACATATTTTAAATAAAACAGCTGATTTGGATGAAAACGTAACATAATTTTAGGTTAGGCCTACAATAAACTGGAACACGTTTATTTGCATCCTATTTTTCTAATTTAGAATCAGGTAATTATTTTTCACAACTAACAGTTTAAAAAAAAATAATCAGGACTGAAATCAAAGTAGATGTGGTTGGATTTTAGAACAGGTGACTACACTGTCGTAGCTGTTGTGTAGGTTAGTTAATGCTGAAACGGTATTTTCCTCCAGATACTACTTAGGATGTCTTTTCTGCCAAATAGTCCAACCGAAAATTGTAAGGTATATTTATATTTGGATTCTGCTTATTGGGTCATAGAAACAAACTGAGAAAGGATGTAACCAAATTTGCCATTTAAAGCGTACAAATAGTGAAAACTCTGATAAAACAGCTGTTTGGATTAAAAGCTTAGCAAAACATGTTTGTTTACATTCACTACCATAGCAACCAACTTAATCTATTACTATTCACAACCGACAGCTTTTCTAGGTTAGATTAAAAAACTAAAAGCAAACGCAAAGCTAAATCATCGAACAATGCTTACTCTATCAATGCAAACATCCGTTGTTACATATTGTAAATAAAACAGCTGATTTGAATCAGAAACTTAACATAATTTTAGGTTAGGTCTATATGAAACAAAGAACGTTTATTTACAAGTAATTTCGAATATTTAGAATCGGGTAATTATTCTTCACGACTGACACTTTGTTTTTTAATAGGTAAAAGCAACTAAAAGGCTTACTGTATTACAAGCCAAACATATGGTGTTACGTATTATATTGTTTACTTTAGTTGGTAATAATATTTTTTTTGAAATTATGATTATTGATTATTTATACAGGGTGACTATTTTAAGTGTGCCACCATTGGTATATCAGAAGCGACAAGATTTACAGGAAACTTTAAATAGGGGACTTCACCTACTTTTTAGTGGCTATTAAAAATATGAATTTGAAGTTTTGAAAATATGCCACCATTTTCCAATATGGCGGCCAACTTTCGAATTTCTTATCTAAACCCCGGAATTTCTTTTTTATCACGGATTTGGATTTAAAATTCAATTTTAGGACTTTTTTATTCTTGGTTTTTTTTGATAAACTTAACCGTTTAGCCGCTAGGAGCGCTGAAAGTTTCAGAAACTCTTATTTCAACAGTTATTAAAGAGGTTTATTTTCATTTGCAAACAATACAATTGAACTCAAAGTGCAATATTTGTTGCAATAGAACGTTAAAAAGCTGTTGCAATTTCATAAATACTTTATTTTATACAAAAAAGTACTTAATTCTATTAAAAAATCGCTAACGCAACCACTGTGTATTGTGTAGATGTATTTATGTGCGCAGGCATGTATTTATGAAGATGGAGGACACTTTGAAAACCTGCTTTAAGTCATAATTAATTAATTTAAATTTAAGTACGTTTTTTGTTTTAAGGTAAAAGCTATTCTGTTAAAAGTACCTAAATAGCTTACATGACAACTGTACTATTTTTACAGATTTCTTCTCCTACAACGTAAAGCGTACATAGTACTGTAAGAAACTTCTTTGTATCATAGCAACTAAATGTTTTGGGACACAAAAAGGCAGTCAAGATGAAAGCAGGGTTTCAAAGTGTCCTCCATCTTCATAAATACATGCGTGCGCACATAAATACATATTCTACACAATACACAGTGGTTGTGTTAGCGATTTTTTAACAGAATTAAGTACTTTTTTGTATAAAATAAAGTATTTATGAAATTGCAACAGCTTTTTCACATTCTATTGCAACAAATATTGCACTTTGAGTTCAATTGTATTGTTTGCAAATGAAAATAAGCCTCTTTAATAACTGTTGAAATAAGAGTTTCTGAAACTTTCAGCGCTCCTAGCGGCTAAACGGTTAAGTTTATCAAAAAACACCAAGAATAAAAAAGTCCTAAAATTGAATTTTAAATCCAAATCCGTGATAAAAAAGAAATTCCGGGGTTTAGATAAGAAATTCGAAAGTTGGCCGCCATATTGGAAAATGGTGGCATATTTTCAAAACTTCAAATTCATATTTTTAATGGCCACTTAGGTGAAGTCCCCCATTTAAAGTTTCCTGTAAATCTTGTCGCTTCTGATATAGGCTACCAATGGTGGCACACTTAAAATAGTCACCCTGTATATTAGTGGTGAAAGTACAACGCATGCAGTAATTCTAATTATCTGGGATGACCATGTCTACTTCGATCTAGCTATTTTATATTAGCTATGTCATCGCTCAATTGTCATTTTCGTGATAATATCAGAGAGTATACAATAATCTGTTGAAATTGGCTTCGACATGGTATGCCGCCGGAGTTTGGGGAGCGAAGCAAGCATGGGTCGAGCCCCTAGTGCTTATATAAGACGAAAATTAGTACCAGCAGATACGGGCATACCAGCAGATACCAGCAGAAGAAAAATGAATAAATCAAATGAACCGGAATCAGCAAACGAAAGTAGCCTATCATTAACAGTTGTTTAAATTATTAAAAAGTTAGTACTAACAATAAATTGTACAGTTTTTCAAAAATGTAGACGAATAAGTCCCCTACGTGTTTATTTGCATTCGCAGTAAAAAAAGTGAAAATACTCTGGTCCTAAAATGCTACGTTTTCCGTCTAGCCGCCATTTTGTTTTACACAAAAAAGTTTGATCTGTAGAACGGTAGAACCGATTGATTTCAACCTTGTCACGGCCTAGCTAATGTAAAACAACAAGCTTAATCAAACAATCCGTTTCAAAATGGCGGCCGTGTCAACATTTTAAACAATTCATCAACGCAGCTGAACCGCTGACGTGAGTTGAGCGAATTTTGAAAATTAAGTTTATTATATGTTTCAGCGTTTACACTATTACAGGAAATTTGTCCATTCGTGAAGGTTCTGAATAGCTGCCTGCGTGTACAAAATATATTAGTAGAATCTGTTTGAACCTTAGCCTCTGACCTCGGCTCGCTCGCCGCTTCGTTCCGCTCGCAGCGGACACTCGCTTCGCGAGTTTGAACCTCAACCTTGCGGTCTCGGATACTACGCTTTGCGAGTGATCTATTTTGGGGGAACCAGACGGGCTATGAAAAAAGGCTATAAATATATTCCGAAAAGTTTATAGTACGAAAATTCTAAATAAATTGTTACTTCCGGTCAAAAACGTGCTTCCGGTTTTTTTTGGCTAACGAACTCGTCCGAGCGACTTAAAAACTAATGTGTGTACCAAATTGCGTCCAAATTGGACGTAAAATGTGGCCGTTAGAGTGCAAACACATGTATATATATATATATATATATACCCGGTTTCGCTTCTTAAGTTGATCGCAGAAAATTTACACATGCAAGTGGCTCTCTGTTAGAAAATATCATATCTCAAGTGGATCTGTATACATTTGTAAAATATACGCATCGTAGTGGCTCCCTCGTGTAAATTTCATT
>JAGFPH010007261.1:53027-66886 GCA_018207615.1 Philaenus spumarius | reverse complement strand
TTGGTGAGGATTATAATTTGTAACTGATTATTGGTATGAAGGGAATTTGGGTTTAGGTTATTTAAAATTAGGTTGGTATATATATATATATGGCTAGATAGGGGGTTTGTTTATTAGATTAGGAATAGTTTTAGAGGAAGGTTTTATTGTGGAAAAATTTGTGTTAGGATAAAATTTTAGTAGGATTATTGGTTAGTGATTATAGAGTTGACGGATAACTATGGATGGGTGAAAATTCGCTTAATTAATACATTGACGGAACCTTGCAGATAATTCTGAAGTCTCAATAACAGCAAAACTCGTCGTTATTTGGTTTATATTTTTTTGGTAGTTTTTTGTGGTTGATTTTTGTAGCTTTTTTTGTAGTTTTGTTGGTTTTTTTTTTTTTTTTTTTTTTTTTTTTTTTTTTTTTTTTTTTTTTTTATTATGATATTGTAACGACATGTTATGAGTTTATCAACGATGCATGCTGGCTTTTGTTTTACATTGAGTTTTTTATGGTTGATAGTAGCGTAGTGAAGATTGGTTTTGTCAATGGTTTGCTCTCGAATTTTGTAGGGTGGTGGTATGAATTTGTTGGTTTTGTTAGGGTTTTTAATTTAAGGTTTGAATATAGGTTTTGGATTTTTGGTGTGGTTAGGTTATATTGGAGGTGATGGTAGTTGTGTATTTAAGGTGTGGTTCGGGTTAGGTGTATTAAGTTTTTTTGGTTGAATAGTTTAGGAAATGTTGGAGAGATATGTATATATAGGTATTTCAGGATGTGATTTATTTTAGGTGAGGTTATATTGTAGGTATTACTCGTAGTACTTATAGCTAATTTGATTTTGTATAAAACTAACTTAAATTATAAATGGGGAGATTTAGATATTGATGGAAAGATGGATAATTAGGTATTGGTAATTTATTTTAGGTTAGGTTATGGTGTAAGTGTTTTTCTTAATACTAAATACTGTACTATTGACTATGAGATTTTCTTAGATTATAATAACTAAAATTTTCCATCATTATTGACGCGAATAAATTTTTGAACAATTGTTGTGTTAATTTGAATGGGTTGGTTGGGATTGGTAGATTGGGTGTTATGGTATTCGCGTTTATTTGTGAAAACAAGCGTGGTATTGCGCATAGAAGAAAAAATAATTATTTATACGATGTACTATAAAGAAGATGACCAAAAGTTTACACAAAATATCGAAACAAAAACAACAAAAACACAAAAAACCATAAATACGGTTTATTTACCTATTTAGGGCACGGTTTCTCAAGCATGGAAGCTGAAACCGGCGAACAAACAACCTAAGGTAAACAACAAAATGTTTACACTAAACACAAACAAACATTATAAACATAGAGGTATAATTGGGGATGGGTATAAAGGTTAGGTGTAGGGGTGTTTCTAGACGCGGCACGAACTGAAAATTAGTTGGCCTGCGCAAGATTGACTATGGCACTTGCTTTCCATTGCTGTTCAAATAGCGTGTACTTCTACGTTGAAGTTAGAATTCCGTACGTGGTTTTCGATGCGTCGTCCTTTGGGGGATTAACTCGCATCGAATTGATTACACGTTACGTTATTTACACGACGTAATTCGAGGGTGGGTACGAGATTATATACGACTAACTTAAGAACTAAAACTTATTTACGAAATTTCTTAATAACTAAAACAGACCAGAGTGGTTGATAGAGAGAAGAGATAGAAGATAGTTTAGCAAAATGTTGTTATGACTGATGTGAGTGGGTGGATGATTTTGGATTAAAAAAAAATTTGGTGAAAATATTATTGTTGACTCGAAATTAAGGAAGGTTTTTGAGAGGATGCAACTATAAAATTCTCTGGCAGTTGGCCTAACTACTTTTTCCAAAAGCCGCGGCTATCTCCAAGCATCTCCAGTGTAAGGCTCAATTATAGTTTCTTATGATAAAAAAAAATTAAAAGTGAAGTTAATTTTATATCCAATGAACAAAATAAAAATAATGATCTAAAAGAAAGGAGCTGATTACACACAGCGATACCTATAAAGACAGTCGGACGTTTGGTGAGATTTTAAAGTTGAAGTGGAAAAAAAAAAATGATGGAACTGAAAAATTGTCTAATCATCGAGTAGTTGTCACGCCTTATGTGGTAGAGGTAATCCCTCGTAAGAGATTACCTTAGCCATACCGATCGGCCCGACTAAACCATCGATAGATTAGAGTTGAGTGCTATTGTTTTAAATCTATAAGAAGTGGAAGATGAAATAAGAAGAAGCTTACAGACTACTATCACTGTTCGGATCCAGGTGTTAAGGCAAAGGCAGCGCAGATCGATCAGGTAGATAATAGTCTGGGGGGGGATATTTGAAAATGTTGGAAAGGCAAGTGTGTTAATTAAATGTATTATTGGGGTTTACTAAAGGGGTTGAAGTAACGCTTCAAGTGGGAGATGTGTGCCGTCCTGACCAGTTTGGATGTCTTGGGGTCTATTAGCCTGACCGTAACAGGTGTGGTAAAGCCCTGGATAATGAGAGGTCTCGACCATAGAGGGAGAAGCTTCGCATTGATGCGCTTTGAGGCATTACTTAGATGATGCTCGCGGCACATCACGAAGTCTCCGGGCTTGTAGGGGTTGGGTTGCCGGTTCTTGTTATAGGTAGCCTGACGAGCCCGATGAGCTTTGGTCAGGTTATCTAAAGCTTGCGACCATACTTGGTCATTAGCCAGCTGGGGTGGAGGGGGGACCAACTGGTCCATGTTCCACGCCAGGTCGATGGGTAGTAAGACATGATGTCGTAAAAAAATAGTAGCTGGCGAAGAACCGGTGCTAAGGTGGGGGGCTGTATTGAAAGCTAGCTGGAACCAATGTATATTCTGGTCCCAGCTAGTTTGATGTTGGGCATGGAAGATGCGGAGAGCGACCTTCAGGTTTTTGTTAACCCTCTCCGCTCCGCATGGGAAGGGTTGGGATAGTAGGGACTAGTAAATATATGCGTCACGCCGTATTCTAGGCACATTTGTGCCATGGCGGCGGACTTGAAAGAGGGGACGTTGTCGGAGACGAGGAACTTGGGGAATCCGAAATAAGAGAAAACGCTGTTGGTCAATACTTTGACCGTTGTCTGCGTTTTGGTGTTCCTCGTTGGGAATAACATGGTGAATTTGGTGAATGCGTCTACAACGGTTAGTATGTAGGCATTTCTGTTGGTGGATCTTGGTAGGGGACCGACGTAATCGATATAAAGCTTCTGGAAAGGTGCCGTTGGTACCTCAGAAGCTTGTAGACCGACTCTAGTGTTCTGGGCCTGCTTAGACCGCTGACACTTGGGACAAGATTTGACTTTCTGGGTGATTTGACTTTTCAAGTCATCAGCCCAGAAATATTGGGAAATACGGGCAAAGGTTTTACCAATGCCCAGATGGGCCGAAATGGGGAGCTCATGGTAGTATTTAAACATCATATCAAGAAGCTTCGGCGGTAAAACCACCCTTGGCGACCTTTGGCCTGGGGCAAGGTGCATCAAGGTCCGATCCATGATGGAGAATTGGGGGGGTAATGGTTTAGAGTTAATAATTTTTTGTAGGTTGGGGTCATCTCTTTGGTGCAAGTGAATGTCTCGGAAAACTTCAGGTATGTTGGATAGTATGGACACCAAAGATGTTGGGGAGGGATATGTAATGTTGTCGGTAAAGGGGACCGCTGTATCAGCCGTTGGCTCGAATAAGCGGGAAAGAGAATCAGCAACGATGTTGTCTGACCCCTTAATATGCTGCACGTTGAACTTGAAGGAGTTAATGAATTCAATCCAACGTGCAAGTTTACCGACTTGACGGGGGTGATTTAGAAGCCAAGACAAAGCAGAGTTGTCAGTGTATAACTGAAACTCCCGATGCTCCAGGTACTGCTGGAACTTGGTAAGTGCAAAAACTACACCCAGGCACTCAAGTTCCATGGTGCTATAATTGATCTCATGTATGTTCAATGGTCTGGAGGCAAAGGCCACTGGCATGAGATCTCCATTATAGTCCTGGGAAAGGGCTACGCCTAAGGCTGTTCCCGACGCATCGGAGTGTACTATGAATGGCTTCGAAAAATCAGGAAGGCGGAGAACGAGGTTGCTCGTTAGAGCCGCCTTTAGGGTGTTGAAGGCTAGCTCTTGTTGAGGTCCCCACTCAAAAGCTACGCCTTTGCGTTTTAACTTATTGAGTGGTTGGGAAATAGTGGCAAAGTTCTTAATAAATTTAGAGTAAAAGGCTGCCAAACCTAAAAATCGAGCAACCTGTTTTAAATTTTTAGGGCTTGGATATTCAGCAATGGGCTGAACTCGATCCGGGTGGAGGGTCACGGATTGGTCTTTGAAGACGTGGCCTAGGAACTGTATATTATTAGCGGCCACTGTCATCTTTTGGGGGTTGACGGTTAGTCCGGCGGACTGTAAACGGTTTAGTACCGTTTCCACCTTAGCGAGGTGGTCGTCAAAAGTGCCATCCGAGTACACACACAAGTCGTCAAAAAAGGTGTAAACGTACTTGTACTTAATGTCCCCAAAAATTTGCTCAATGAGCCGGGTGAGTACCAGGCCTCCACTGGCCAGCCCAAAGGGGACAAAATTATAGTGGTACTGTCCGAATGGCACCACGAAAGCCGTGTACTTTCGTGATTCCTCGTCGAGAGGTATTTGGAGGTAAGCCTGGTTAAGGTCTAGCAGTGTGAACCACTTTGCCTTGCCCAGGTACTGGAAAGCCGACTCCAGTGTGGGTATGGGGGTGGCCTCTAAATCGGCTATCTCATTGATCGCCTTATAATTGACCACCATGCGCGTTTTTCCACCTTTTTTGGGTACTAGGAAGGCGGGGCAAGCATAGGGTGAGGTGGATTTGCTTATTACACCCTTGGACAATAAGTCCTCAATATGCTCCCGGAGTGCCTGTAGTTTGGGGGGGGCAAATTGATATGGTCTGGCGCGTATTATTTTGGTGGAATTAATTTTAATATTGTACGTGATTAGGTTAGTTTTACCTAATCTGCTGGTTACTGTTTGCGGAAATTTTGAAACAAGGTCTCCAACTTTACCCAACTGTTGGGGTGAAAGATTGGCGCCAGACTTGAATAATTGCTGGGGTTCAGTAACCAGCTGGTCGGGGGTAATAGTACAAATGAGGGGAGACGCGTAAGGAAACCGGACTTCGTGACCCTGAAAGTCAATTGAAGCCCTAGTTTTACGCAAAAAATTGCAACCAAGAATAAGTTTGTAAGGTAAATCTGGTGTTATTAAGAACGGAATATTCCATGATAATTTTCCTAGCTTAATGTGGAGAATTATCTGAGTGTCAAAAACCAACCTTTGACTGTTCGCCGTGCTCGCTGATAGTCGTACTGGTTCTATTTGTTTAATAGCACTTGATTTTTGCTTTAACAATATATTGTAGAAGGACTTGTTAATCAGGCTGTATGTAGAACCTGTGTCGACCAGGGAGCAAACGCTAGTCTTATCAATCAAGGCGACAACAGTTACAATGTCGTAGGTGGCTGCTGACACTCTAACTGGTCCCTGGGGGACCATAGCTAGGTTGGGGGTAATTGGTGTGAGACTTCTTTCCATAGGCCTAGTTGGGGCCCTGTCACGCGTCATGCGACCCCCTTGACCCCCAGTTTTTGGTCTAGACGGCGTTACTTTGTTATTATTATACTGTTTATTATTATAGTTGCGGTGATAACTAGGTGATTTGTTTAGTTGATTGGTGTTCGGAAATACTGACGGTGGTAAACATTTAAGGGACATTAATGGTGGTGGCTTGCGAATTTGTTGACACATTTCACTGGTTACATCTATGGTGCAGAGTGCGTTGTTTGCTTCCTGTGTTGGTTGTTGAAGCCTAGCCATGGAATACATACGTTGTTGTGGGTAACTACTTTCAATTAATGGAATTTTAATCAATAGTTCATCTATGGAGTTTAGTGTCCCAATTGTTTTCAATTTATGGGTGTATTCACTGCTCATACCTGAAAGAACGATCGACAGGCGTTGTGTAGGATTTAGTGTTGGAAAAAATAATGTTGAATAAATCTGAACATCGTTTACATAGTTCCAAAGCGATTCCTGTGTGGTTTGGGGTCGGTATATTAAAGAATGAATGGCGTTATGTTGTTGTAAAGGTGAGAAAATTGTTTTTATGTAAATATCTGAAAATTGTGAAATTGTTTGGTGACCGTGGATTGCCTGTTGTATTAATTCGGTAGTTAAGCCTTTTGTTGTGGGTATTAATTCTAGTAAAATAAGTCTATCCATGTTTTGGTGTAATGTTGCTATACGTATGATTTTAGTCAATATGTCTAGGTTATGTCTTGATGGATGATCATTGAAAGGTCCTATAGCCATGATCATCTTTGTCGCTGTTTGAGGTAATGTTGTCATTTGGTGTGGTTGATGAATAAGCATGGGTTCGCTTGGCCTATTGTTATTTGTTAAAGTCTGTAAGTCTGTTGTTGGGGGTTTGTACAAGGAGTCTTGGTGTAAGTCCAATTGTTCCCGTATACGTTTCCTATTCAAATCCAAGGAAATATCAGGTATAAATCCCCAGAATGTTAACAACCGGTTGGCTTGGAATACTGTTAATTTTGAGATCCATTTACGATGGGGGGGTTTTGCATTTAAAGGGAAAGGAAATGGTGTTGGAACATCTAAATCCCAATTTATTTTGGTAGCCATAATTTTTGCTGTAATGGGTAAGTTATAGGCTTGTATTATTATTATTATTTGTTTTGCAGTTGAATTATTATGTAATTACTGTTATTATTATTGTTTAGTAAACTTATGTAGAGTTTATCGTTGATAGTTATTCAATATTGATTTATTTTGGAATATTATTGCGCAGAGAGTGATTTTCTAAACGTTGCGATTTGTTAAATATGGTTTATTAAGAATATAACTATTAATAATATAGTAGGCTATGTATTTTATTAGTCGTGGCGATGATCGTCCTAAAAATATTTAGATCTAAGGGTTTAAAAAAGAAAGGTATCTGAAAACAACAACAAGTATAAATACACACAATGCACTACCTGTAGGCACCAGGCTAGGTTATAAATCCAGATCACCAGGTTGTTGTTGGTGGTAATGCTGAAATAAATGCTGTAAACAACTCAATTGTAGGAAAAATATTTGTATAACTGACTGCTGTAAGGCAATTATTCACTAAATAATGTATTTAATTATATGCCATTGATTTTGGTTTATATATCTGGAGCATAAAACACTGCTATAATTTCTAAGTTATTTTTGCTTTGGTTTTGCAATTATTTATTAAATATTGAACTATTTTATAAGTGTATACTATTTATTTGGTTGTTGTAATGTAGTTGTTTGATTTTAAGAATGAATAAAAGAAATTACTAGGCCTAAATAAGTTCAATTACCTTTGGTAGGCTACTATTGTCTTGAAATATTTATTGGTTAAGTTTTTAAAAAAAATATCTGGTTTTATTAATTGTATAATGTAATCTATTGTTACTAGTATAGTTTGTATGAAGTAATAATGGTTAAAGTATGATTGGTTTGTAAAATAACAGTTAGGCTATTGAAATTTGCTTCGAGTATAAGGTAGCCTAGGCTAGCTGTCAGAATCAATTTGTATGAGATTTATTCCAAAGTACCCTATCTACAACAATATTTGTAATTTAGTTTGACTTAATATGAAAAGAAGAAAGTATATATTGATTGTGTGGCATATTATTGGCTGGAAATGCAAAAAGTTTGTTTGAAAGTACAAATAACATCAATATTACAGGTGGTCGTAGGTTACTTTGTTTTGGAAAATAAACACATAAACAATTTCTGTATGAAAAGGTTACACATGAGTTAGGTTATACATCTACTAAACATATGTTATGGACACAAGGAACTAAATGTTGTAAATATTAACATTAATTTGAGAAACTATGTGCTAAACGGTGCGTCAGATGTAGACAAAATCATTTAGGTTAAGCCAAATTCTGTATTGCAATTACTTGAGTGCAATAATAATCAATAATGGTTTAATTTACTTATAGAGAGGAAGAATTATCTCATTTATATAAGTATTTCTATTGTGAAATACAATTATAGGCTATCAACTGTCATTATTTTACAAAACAGAGGCATGGTGTGACCAAGTACAAGGTTACCAAATTTCCTTAGTTAAGGTATTATTTATGCAACATAGGAGTTGTAATGTACATACGTATAAGCAATAATGATTTGGTATACTAATTTGATACACTTGGCAAGTTTTGATAACTATTAATAGTTCCAAAAGGCAATAGAAATACCAATCTAGGCTAGGCCTATGTTGTAACCTATTTTACACACTTGCAAGGTTTCAGTTACACAAATGATAAATTATGATTATAAAACAATTCACTGCTTACAGATTGTAGGACTTATAGACTAATAATATGGTTTAATTTGACTTACCAAATTCTGATGACACAAAAAATACACATTCACTAACTTAACTTGAGATAGCCTAAGCTAAACTCACTACAAAGGTTAGGTCTAAATGAATTTATTAAAATAAAAAATATTTATAAAATGTTGGGCGAATTAATAAAATTATTCGGAATTATATTAAACGGTTAATAAAAGTAAAAATGTGAGCTGACTATGTTTGAAGTTGTAAATTAGCACGAGGTTTTACTGGAAAAAACACGGAAGTAGGCCACAGCTGACAGGTTGTGCAAAAAAGTACGGTACAGACAGGCAAAGTTAAGCTATACTATTGCGCAATATCTTGAAATTAATAATTTAATTAACTATACCGGGATCGGAACTATAGTTCTGCTACCATTTACTGTGGTGGTTTTTGCTTAGATGTAACTTGCAATAATCACCCAGTTCCGCCTTTGCACGAAATTAATTTTAAATATGGAAGACGTAACTGGTCGGTTCGTGCAAAAGCTAATTGCCCGTTCCCCAGAGGTCGATTATCTATTGTACCAGATCAAACTGTGTGCCTGTGCCGTTACCTATTCCGAAAACTAGCCAGCATTTGATGACGTTTAAACTATTAATACTTGAATAACGAAATATAATAATATGTTAATTCTACTCGCGAAAGACTTGTCACCGTTCACGATACACGACTTAGCTTGCAACTGGTGTATTACGCACTTCTAACCTTCTCTACGTTACGCGGACAGTTGTTTCTTAATTATAACGACACGCGACTTTAGTTATAATTTGATTAGCTAATTTATCAATAGTAATACCGGACTGAATTAGGTAACAATTTGAGAGAACTAGGCCTTCTTGGCGAAATGATGGTCTGCCTTCTTGCCTGCTTGAAGTTTCCTAGCACTCTGGTTTGGATATCAGATGTTGAACAGATTATCGGTATTGCGCATGCGCTATATCCTAAAGCAATGTAGCCAACTGTTAAAAGAGTAATTATGGTAGAGTTGGCTAAACGTTGCACCTATTAACAAACAATGCCTTTGTTAAAATCGGTTAACCAGGGGGACTGCCGACATCGACTAATATTCCAAGAAATTCTGTGTCATACTATAATTTGCAACAATTGATACATTAGGCCTACATTGTCGAATGATGGCTCATTTTTTCGTCTTACTTAGACGAATAAAAAACAATTTGAATCACAGTTCTACGACGTACCGTTACCGAAATAACAGTTGTCGCTTAACTTATTTAAATATTACCGAGTGATACTGAAAACCCCGTTATCTATGAGTCATGTTGTTGGTATTTTGTTGGTAAATGCCTTCGACCATAGTCCAGTTTGTTTTTTGATTTTCGCAGGTGAATATCGTTGAGATGTGGCGTCCGTGGTGTGATAGTCTTCTTTTTCTAAGGATTTTTAATAATGCATTTTTATTATAAATTTATTCTATATTTGTTAATTTAAAAAAAAACTAACAACTCCTAAATACTCTGTTACATGGACAGAGTCCGCGCTATATGCTTAACTCGAGCTAAGGCCCTGTCAGCTGCCGGCAGATCTCAATAAACTATCTCTCTCGCCACTTATGGCTACGCATAAGACTTTTTTTGTCACATTCATTTAAAATCTGTATTTGCGTCTGGGAAATATAATAACCGTTTATTTTGTCTGGCGCTTTACGCGTATTTTTAATATTATTTAATAAACATGGTATAAAAATTTCAGAATGCCCAAAGTATATTTTTGAGGTATAATTATTACATATATTCGGGGTGGTCTGGTTATTCTTTAAGACCAAAAAAACGTCTGGGATGTTTATTTCTGAGTTAAATAGATACTAAAATTAAATATGAAATAAATTTCAAGTTGCTCAAAACATATTTTTTTCATTTATTTTTTGCAGATGTCATAGGTTGCGCAGTAGCAAAATAACCGCAAACCCTCTGCCAGACTCAGGATTCTAGATTCTCTAAATAATAAAATATTAGTTTTTTGTTATTTTAACTTGCCCAAAATACCTTCCCTAAATTCGTCGTCAGCTCTCCGACTACAAGCGAACGATCCTGTCGAAAGTGCAAATGCTAACCCTGTTCAAGTGAACGTTGTCAGTGATTTACCGGTGAAATCGCATATTGCAGGTCGCGGCAATCACCTCACTAAGGGGCAGCAAGCAGCAATTCAGGTCATGGTGTGCTACGCCGAGAAAAAAAGGCTCTAAGAGTTCTGTAGCTGATGCTGTAAAAGTTCTAGGAGTACCGTGCAAAGGGTGAAATAAAAGATCAGTCGTTAATAAAAGGTTTAGGCGAATTGATGACTTTCAATGGAAAATCATCCACAGAACAGTTTACGAACAGTTTTCTAAGTCCAAATCACCGACAGTTCGTTCAATTTTAGAAATTTTGAAAGTAAAAGATCCGGAATTCGACTATTATGTAATTTCATTGAGAAGCAAGTTGAAAGCCCTTGATTAATATTAAATGAACAGATCTTAATAAATGAAAATGGTTGACAGGCCAAATATCATATCAAATTAGATGTTCTGAATATTTGATTGGGACAGTTGATTTGATAGGGTTGTTGGCTGTTAAAAACTTCCTCCAGATGCAGATTTTCACCATCACAAAACGGGCGAAAAGCAATAAACAAACTGAACTATGACAGGGCAGGCATTTACCAACAAAATACCAACAACATGACTCATAGATAATAGGTTTTTCAGTATCACTCGGTGATATTTAAATAAGTTAAGCGACAACTGTTATTTCGGTAACGGTTCGTCGTAGAACTGTGATTGAAATTGTTTTTTATTCGTCTAAGTAAGACGAAAAAATGAGCCATCATTCGACAATGTAGGCCTAATGTATCAATTGTTGCAAATTATAGTGTGACACAGAATTTCTTGGAATATTAGTCGATGTCGGCAGTCCCCCTGGTTAACCGCTTTTAACAAAGGCATTGTTTGTTAATAGGTGATTAGGACGGTCCGTTCTACCTGAGGGGTGTCTCTCTACGTTTTGAGGCAACTATACCCGCTAGTGACTCACCTTCTACTATACCTGTCTAAACAGGTACTCTACTGTTGGGAGTAAGCACTGGCGGCGAGTGAACAGGTTCAACTTTTACTCCCCACTAGCAGGGGAGTAGAGGTCACGTGACCTACTCGCAGCTAGTACTCTCCCAGTCTAGACACGCTGTTCCTCGCTACTCCCCACAGTTACAGCGCGTTTCACTGGAACAGCTTTCCTCATCAGGGTGTCTGCTTTACTAATGTGAGGTTCCACTGATCTAAGCAGTTCGTTAAATTTTCCAACGCTCTTTCTCATGCGCCTTTTGTACTCCAATGGACCCTCCCCTGCAAGCGCTCGAAAAAGTGTTTGAGAGGCTCCTGATATGTTTCTTCTCCCGGCCCAATCTTTTACCCATACTCTACTTTTGTTTAGCTCTTGACTCAAATAAACAGTCATTTCACTTCATCAACCTCAACGTCGTCCGACATTGTTAGCACTTTACTCTCGACTGACGACTCGCCGGGAGAGTAGTGTGGCGAGTACTCGCCTCGTCTATACACCTACTCTCCTCTTCTACTAGCAGCTAGAACTATCCGCATCTGTAAGCCCATTAAGTGGGCACAATTTCCTTGTACTCGAAATGTATTTGTTGTATTGTTGTTATAAGGAAATAAAATAAATTTAATCGAATGAATTCACACAAACTTAGAAATAAAAACTGAACCGATTTTTAAAAATTGCAATTTTCAAAACTTCCCACTACAAACGTTATTAGTCTCGGTAAAAAAGTTTGATAAATCGCAGTTGTTTGTAAGTTTTATAAACAGTTTAAGACTAAAGTTTACCTTAAATCCGAGACGTCGCTTCCGAGTTTATTTTAAGTTCGCATAGTTTAAGAGGAAACTCCCAACTTGAAATTGGTATTATAGACACAAGTTCGTACAGGTTGGTTTCTCAAACATGGTGAGATTTCAAAGCATTAATTAATTAACAATATAATACTTTGGTATAGTCAACGTTTGCTAATCAACTACTTTAGATAATTATACAATTTAGATAATCTAAAATAATAACACACATTTTTATAAAAGCATTATTACTACACCTTTATTATCTAAGCATTCGTTTAAGATGGCTACTAACTTTTTACATCTAAATGATATAACTATTTGAATTGAGTTAAGCTTTACATTACTTCCTTGAGTGATTATGCAGGGTATCCCACAAGTGAAAATAAAAAAAGGATCGGAAATGCATCGTTTTCCACCTATTCACCTTTTTTTTACAAAATAATTAGTATCTTTGGCTGTAGAACAGCGAAAACATTGCCCGTCAAACATACGTAGTTTGGTACTGTAGAATGTGATTAAACTGTCGAAAAAGTACATACATGTAAAGTAAATACTTTCAAATAAAGGTTTTTCCATTTATAATAATTTGATTAAACTATACTAATCCAAACTAATAGTATAAAGAGGTAACATTTGTTTGTTCGTTTGAATGTAGGGGCTAATCTCTGCAACTAGTGAACCGATTGAAAAAATAGTTTTACTAATAAAAAGCTACACTATTCCTGAGTAACATAGGATTTAATTCGTTTTGCTAAAAATGTTTTTTATTTCAATATTTGTAAATTTAGTAGGAAAACATTATTAGGTTAGGCCTAGACCGATGAATTACTATAGCAACCAATTGAATAAAATATATAAAACAACAGCTGTTCGCTCCAATATTTCCAACAGGTGATTTCAAACTTCAAAGCAATTATTTGTATTTCTAACTTTTTTTATTAAAGTGGAGACCTGAGCCTTGCTGGTACTTTTAACATTTATCATAACTGCTGTTATAAAATATACGGAATAATTTGATTTAAACATTTAACATTATTCACCACCTGAGCTTTGGGGTTATTATTAATCCTACACCTTTATTATAAAGAAAACAACATGATTAGGTGTAGAGAAGGTTCCAACGGGGTTGGCGTGCGGAGCATGCTTGGGTTTTCCCTAGTATTTAATATTTCGATTAATTAATCTAATCTGTTTAAGGCTTATGCGGGAACAAACAGGTAACAACGTAGATATTCCGTAACCTAAAGAGGTTTATACGTCATTTGATGGTCGTAAACAATCATTAGATAACTCTGATCATAGTAACCACGAGTGTTAGGTTTTATATACAAAGTCTATTTCAATAGAATTACTTGAATATAAAAAAGATCTCGTAGTTGGATTGAATACCCTATTATACAGGGTGGTCCATATGTATGGGAACACCTCAATAAATTGGAAATTGTTATAGATGTAATACTGTAACTTTCAGGATAAGTTATTGGTCAAATACTCTACCTTTTGACAGACAACTGAATTTCAACCCCTTCTCAGGGGGTGGCCAAGGGGTTGTAACTCAAATAGTTTAAATGGGAACACCCATTGTGT